>CM077242.1:5800000-5822500 GCA_039654775.1 Spinibarbus caldwelli | reverse complement strand
TTAAAAAGAAGTTATAAGAATAGTTGATTAATAGTTGAAAAGTCATTTATGCGTGTAAATGTTATGAAAATTAGGTTACATTACATTGCAATGTTTTTTTTTTTTTTGGATCTGGGGGTGAATCATAGTCATGAGATTCAACCTTTAACAAAAAAGTATGCTGTCTGAAAATATTCAGTCTCTTGAATGTTCAATGGCAACGGTGATCAATAGTGCATTATAAATGGTATGAGGTTTTCTGCAGATCTCTCCAATTTCACTCCAGTTGTTCTGTGACACTTCAGTGTGATATTACCTGCCAGAGCGTTCAAGAATGCAGCACAAGGCCAGAAGCAGGTTCACGTTAAATAGCTGCACTCTTATGTTTTTCACAGCTCTTTGAATTTCAATTAATTCTAAAGCTCTTAATGGATCTGTCACTAGTGTTATATTCAAAGGCAGAAGAACGTGCCTTTGACAGAAAAGAAACTAAATGCTATCTTGTGGCCAGCCAAGCTGGAGAGAAGTGCGGCTTTCGTTTAGTTTTCCACCCTCCTGTCCTCAATCTATTTCACAGCCTCATCTCAGAGTGACAGCAAAACGCTGAAATGAAGGCGTCTGATCGATTGCCTAGAAGAGATGCTCATGGTAAATAACAGCAGCTTAAAACACCACTGACAGGAACCTGTTTAAAAAGCTATTAGACTTGTTTCCAACTCTTTCTGAAATAATACAATAAAGAAGAGAATGCGTAATGAAATAAGAGCTCTGTAATCCAATTGTGTTGTAGATCCAATCGCATTTATAAAGTCAACGGAGGTTCAGTGGATTCACAGAGCCCCCCTCTCTCTCTTTCTCTTTCTTCTCCAAACTCTCCTTTTAATCTCCCTGAGTGATTCCAGAACATTCTAGCACACAATCCTCTGTGAGGAGGAACACGGTATTTTCTGACCCCTCCATCCCCTGCTATCTCTGTATCCCGAGGGCTCAATATATCCTAATAGATGTTGTGCTTGCACTGCATTACAGGCAATATCACTGCAACTTTTCTTCATTTTGACCACCATTACAGTAGTTCTAACTGGGGTCTTTGGTTTTCCCTGATCAAATCAGATGCCTCGTCGGCCCCCGGCCAGAGAACCGACTCTGACATACTTCAAGTAAACACGGCACGTTGTCAGAAACATCTAATATCCGTGTTCTTTAACTCCTTAAAAATCAGCGCTGTGGGTGCACACATTCGATTGAAAAGGTGTTTTAACATAAATGAAAACATATTCAGCTGCTTAACAGTTGAGCGAGGAAACTCAGACTTTGGTGACACTTTGAAATGCGTGTTATTGCTGGATAATCACAGATAACTGTGAAAGTGAGAGCGGTACCTTATAAATGGCACTTTAAATGTTTCATCTTTTTGAAATTATAGTACTATACACTGCGTTCCAAATTATTATGCAAGTGACATATCAATAGGATTTTGGTACAATAAAGAGTCAGATTTTTGTTTGTGTGGTTTTTCACATCTTTTTAGAGAACTGATATCAATCTCAGACAGGTTTGTTCAATAGTTCCAGTTCTTCTTAGGTAAATGGAAACCCTACTTAAAGAGGTTGTTCCACATTATTAAGCAAGTCACAGTTCTCATGAAATATGGTGAGGAAAAAAGATCTTTCTGAAGATGAAAAGTATGAAACAATGCAATGTCTTGCAAAAGGCATCAACACAAACAATATTTTGCGAAAAGCAAATGGAAATTATTGAACTGTCAAAAGATTTGTGAGTGACTTCGAGCACAGCAGATCTTGGTCAGATAAAGATTTATTAAGGAAAGTTTCTGTCAAACAAATTAACTGTATTGTAATACCAGCTGTAATAAAGCCACTGCTGAGCAGCAAACAGGTGTTTGAAGCTACTGGAGTCTCAAGATCCTCTTCATGCAGACTGGCAGTTGTGTGTAAAGCTGCGTTTCAGTCATTGCTAGTGCTAACCAAACCTCACAAAGAGAACAGTGGCTGTAGAAACACACGAAGACTTGTTTTTAAATAGTTTTATTCACTTACGAATGCGGCAGTACAATGGATGGTCCAGATAAATGGATTTCTGATAGTTGATGAATGGCCATCCTATTCCAATGAGACTGCAACATCAGCAAGGAGGCGGTGGGTGATGATTTGGGTTGGAATATTGGGAAGTGAGATGTAAGGACATTTTAGGGTGTCAAAATGACTCCTGCAAGATATGTGGAGTTCATAACTGACCATTTTCTGCTGTGGTATAAAATGAAGAATAGTGCTCTCGGAAATAAAAGGATTTTCATGCAGGACAACACACTATGCCATGCTGCATAAATACCATCATGCTAAACAGTTTGAAAATGTATTTCTACAGCCACTGTGCAGGTTTCTCTTTGTGAGGTTTGGTTAGCAGTGACTGAAATGCAGCTTTACACACAACTGCCAGTCTGCATGGAGAGGATCTCGAGTCTCCAGTAGCTTCAAACATCTGTTTGCTGCTCAGCAGTGGCTTTTTTACATCTTTATCTGACCAAGATCTTCTGTGCTCTAAGTCACTCACAAATCTTTTGACAGTTCAATAATTTCTATTTGCTTTTCGCAAAATATTGTTTGTTTTGATGCCTTTTGCAAGATATTGCATTGTTTCATACTTTTCATCTTCAGAAAGATCTTTCTTCCTCACCATATTTCATGAGAACTGTGACTTGCTTAATAATGTGGAACAACCTCTTTAAGTAGCGTTTCCATTTACCTAAAAAGACCTGGCAAACTATTGAACAAACCTGTCTGAGATTGATACCAGTTAACTAAAAAGATATGAAAAACAACACAAACAAATATCTGACTCTTTATTGTACCGAAATCCTACTGATAGATCACTTGCATAATAATTTGGAACGCAGTGTATTATGTGAGCAAAAAGCCTATTTCTGCACTGATATATATTTTAAAATAGTCATGTATTCTGAAGAAATACATTTTGAAAGCAACAGATGAATTACACATGTTAGTAGAATACACAGCTGTATTGTCAGTGTTGAAAGATGCATTTTTCCACAAAGTGTAAATATGGCATGTACCAGCAGGGGCTGACTGGGCCACGCCAACCTCAGATTGACGGCAGAAGGTCTGGGAACCTTGGCCGCTTTAAATGGCCAAGGCCCACCCAAGAGGCCATATGACTGACAGGTAAAGCAACTAATCACATTTCAATTTGTGCTGCATCATGTTTAGGAAATGTTCCCACAATAACAGACCTGCTTATAAAACTGGTCGTACTGTGAGGGACAAAATTATTTGATCCCCTGCTGATTTTGTAAGTTTGCCCACTGACAAAGAAATGATATGTCTATAATTTTAATGGTAGGTTTATTTGAACAGTGAGAGACAGAATAACAACAAAAAACACATTTCAAAAAAGTTATAAGTTGATTTGCATTTTAATGAGTGAAATAAGTATTTGATCCCCTATCAGTCAGCAAGATTTCTGGCTCCCAGGTGTCTTTTGTACAGGTAAGGAGCTGAGATTAGGAGCACTCTCTTAAAGAGAGTGCTCCTAATCTCAGCTTGTTATCTGTATAAAAGACACCTGTCCACAGAAGCAATCAATCAATCAGATTCCAAACTCTCCACCATGGCCAAGACCAAAGAGCTGTCCAAGGATGTCAGGGACAAGATTGTAGACCTACACAAGGCTGGAATGGACTACAAGACCATCGCCAAGCAGCTTGGTGAGAAGGTGACAACAGTTGGTGCGATTATTCGCAAATTGAAGAAACA
Organism: Spinibarbus caldwelli; assembly: GCA_039654775.1. Lineage (NCBI taxonomy): Eukaryota > Metazoa > Chordata > Actinopteri > Cypriniformes > Cyprinidae > Spinibarbus > Spinibarbus caldwelli. The sequence continues at coordinate 5,818,727 of CM077242.1, read as the reverse complement.
CAAAATAACTGTCAATCTCCCTCGGACTGGGGCTCCATGCAAGATCTCACCTCGTGGAGTTTCAATGACCATGAGAACGGTGAGGAATCAGCCCAGAACTAGACGGGAGGATCATGTCAATGATCTAAAGGCAGCTGGGACCATAGTCACTAAGAAAACAACTGGTAACACACTACGCCGTGAAGGACTGAAATCCTACAGCCCCTGCAAGGTCCCCCTGCTCAAGAAAGCCTGTCTGAAGTTTGCCAGTGAACATCTAAAAGATTCAGAGGAGAACTGGGTGAAAGTGTTGTGGTCAGATGAGACCAAATTCCAGCTCTTTGGCATCAACTCAACTCACTGTGTTTGGAGGAGGAGGAATGCTGCCTATGACCCCAAGAACACCATCCCCACCGTCAAACATGGAGGTGGAAACATTATGCTTTGGGGGTGTTTTTCTGTTAAAGGGACAGGACAACTGCATCGCATCAAAGAGACGATGGACGGGCCCATGTACCATCAGGGCTAGGGCAATGAAGCCAGCCAGGGCATTGAAAATGGGTCGTGGATGGGTATTCTAGCATGACAATGACCCAAAACACACGGCCAAGGCAACAAAGGAGTGGCTCAAGAAGAAGCGCATTAAGGTCCTGGAGTGGTCTAGCCAGTCTCCAGACCTTAATCCCATAGAAAATCTGTGGAGGGAGCTGAAGGTTCGAGTTGCCAAACGTCAGCCTCGAAACCTTAATGACTTGGAGAAGATCTGCAAAGAGGAGTGGGACAAAATCCCTCCTGAGATGTGTGCAAACCTGGTGGCCAACTACAAGAAACGTCTGACCTCTGTGATTGCCAACAAGGGTTTTGCCACCAAGTACTAAGTCATGTTTTGCGAAGGGGTCAAATAATTATTTCACTCATTAAAATGCAAATCAATTTATAACTTTTTTAAAATGCGTTTTTCTGGATTGTTTTGTTGTTATTCTGTCTCTCACCGTTCAAATAAACCTACCATTAAAATTATAGACTGATCATTTCTTTGTCAGTGGGCAAACGTACAAAATCAGCAGGGGATTAAATAATTTTTCCCCTCACTTTGTTAAAGATTCTATGCTGCAAACTTTAAATATTTCACATACTTTTGAAAATCCAGCATTTACTTGATCCTGATAAGCGCTCATCATCACAGTAGTAAACACGACGGATTTTTACTTCCATGAGTGGGTTTGGCATCACAGCATCTTTATTTCGTTGTGGAGTATTAAAGAACGCAACACGCATAATTCAACCAATCCGATGATGACTTCGAAACTCCTGAGGTGTTTCCAATTTTGTGTGCCATGTGCATCAGACGTTCAGCCAACGTTTCGTGGGCGTGACTTCTGAGGCTGAGACAACCATGACCACTGAAATACTTTAAAAACAGTCCATGCTTTTTGTCTCTTTGGAGCTTGACAGCCTGTGGTTACTATATAATGATGTATTTATTTTTAGGATATTATGAAAAATAGATTTTTCTGCTTAACATTTGTTTAAATATGCCAATCCATAAACCCTCCTTTGTACCAAGCATCAGTCACTGTATTCATCATATCACACATCTTTCTTGTTCATTTCTCATCCATTATGTTGCAGTTTTTTTCCTTCTCTTAAGATGATTTGATGCTGAATGCGAGTTTAGGTTTGAGGCCACTTGTGGTGACATAAGATTTTTGAGAAGAATGCTTGATTCATTTTCTATATATAAAGATAAAACCAAACTTACAGAAATATCACCCAGTTTCTTGATTATGATTTCTAGTTGATGATGAATTACAGTTTTTCTCGATTGCTTAAACACATTTCTTGAAATTATGCTTCTTTTTGTGTGAAACTCTAAAGACAAATCCATAACTTCTAACTCAATTCCCCAAACTTTCTATGTTGAGGTCAAAATGAAGCTTTCCACTCAAAACAACTCAATCTTGCTGGAAAAACCAAACTTTGCTCTCAGACATGACACAAACCCTCAAAAACACACACGCTACAACACAGTCTTACATCCTGATGAAATAAATTCAAAACAATACTACAAAAAACGGTAAGAAGTGTTGCTTGTGGTACTCCCTGTGTGTTTTATTCCTTAATTTAATGTACTGTAGAGTACAGTACAATACAGCAAACAACAACAAAAATAAGTATTCTGCCCCAGCATCCTGTCTTTGGTCTGGGACAGGCCAAAGAACCTCGTCAACATCACAGGCTATATTGGCCCTGGCCATGCAGCGGGGGTAAAATCCTCTTGCATGCCTGATCCAACCCTGGCACGCATCAACTAAAATATGAGACTGCTTGTCTTCTTGACCTTGCCCTTTCTTTCTCTTCCATGTTGTTGTTGTTGTTGTTGTTGTCGTCCTCCTCCTCCTCCTCCTCCTCTTCCTCTTTTTCCTCCTCCTCGTCCTCTCCGTACTCCCTCTCCACCTCCTACTCTTCCTCTTCCTTCATTTCTTTCTCTACTCCCTACTGCTTCTCCTCCTCCTCTTCCTCTGTGGTGTCCTTGACCTCTTCCTGCACGTCTCTCTTGATCCATTGTTTCAAACCTGAATACAGTTTTTCTCTGTCTCTTTGGTGCATTTCTCGAATCATCCTTACTATAATATTTGCAAAGAAGTATTTCTCAAAACAATTCGTACAAACAGCACCACACAATGGATTTCCTGCAAAAGCCTGTAACTTACTCAAAATCTTTAGTTTATCTCTCAAAAGTAAGTATTTGTCAATGAACATATCACTTCCATCAGAATGAAAAGTCCTTGTATCATTGTTCACAAACAAGATATGCAAAATGGGATATTGATTGAAAAAGACTGGATATGATTCACAGTTACACTTTTACTAGTGGTCTGATCAAAAAAAAACAAAAACAAAAAAACCCCAAAACACTTCACACTATCATTGTGAAATAGAAAAGAAATATGTGCACAAAGGCGAAAATAAAAATTAGAAAGTCCGCTGTCAGAATTTGTAACTTTTGTGTTGTCCTCTGTCTATATATGCTTTCCAATTGAAGGTTCATGAGATGTACCTTCGAGCTATTACAGAGAACAGGTTTGTCATTGGTTGATCTATATTATCTTCATTAGTGAAAGTCAAGATTCACTTGAATAATTCATGGCAAATTTATAAAAAGTCTAATAGAAATGTGTAGAAAATATGCTTATCTAGTTTATTACAACTAGATCAACCATTTTGCATTTACCGTAATGACTTATACGATGAACTAATGACTTGAGGTTTTTGAGGTTTTGAGTTTTGCAGTAACAGTTCATCAAATATGACTCGTGTCAAAGCAGGGGAATAGTGTTTATTGTTTAGGAAAATGAGTGTTTTTTTTTTTTTTGTTTTGTTTTTTCAAAAATGCCGTTATGGTTTTGAAATTTTAGTTCAAAAGCCTGAATATAGTGTTTTAGCAATCGAGAAATTGTTACCAAAATAATTTTTTTCCTGATTATTTTTTAATTTACTCTTTATTCATTTTACTTTTATTATTTGTTTTTTAAGTGTTCAGGAATAATAGTATCTGTCCAAATTTCAGCTTACTCCATAATCATGAATAGTGGACCAAAGTTTTCAATACCAGGTAGTGTGTTCAAATTTTCAGTAGTCAATAACAGTAAAATTTCACGGTTCTTGTCACCAGTCTCGGTACCATAGAAAAAACTGTTGTAACTAATTTTTTTTTTTTTTATTATTTAATTTATTTTAAAAATATATTTAATTAATTTATTTATTTAATTTAACTACATGAAAAGAGTTCAATAATATTAGTTAATTATTATGCTATTATTATAATTTAAATAATACATTAAAACATTAACATGTAACCTTAAAAAACTGTTCAGTTAAATAACCATTGCATTAAAAAGATCAAATGAAAGTAATAAAATAATGAAACACATTACAGGTAACAGAACAAGTGGCAGGTCTATTGAACTTGCACTGCAAGACATAATGCACAGATCTATTTTCACACATCATGTTTTTTTTTTGTTTTTTTTTTCCTGTTCATTGCTATTTTTATCTCTGTCAAACATCACAGTTTAAGATTCAGGCCCGCATTTGAATTAGGCCATCACTTTGCATTGTGTACTTTGAGCATGAAAAATAAAGCTTTTATTCAAATTATAATTAATATAATATACAGAAACCAAGCAAAGAGTGCTCCCTTTATAATCAATGATGCTGATATCACTTCAGTTTAGATGCGGCACAGGCTCAAAGATTGAGTGTAAACTCCCGTTATAAACTCCCATAATTTGGGAGATGGTGAAATTTTTTGATGCAGTAAGATGCGGATTGTAAAAATGTATGACATTTCTTACTTTAGGGGTTCAGCTTAATGGTTAAGTTTAGGTTTGGGTCATAATTTTGTCATCTCATACATATTGATGACTTCTCATGAGACCAGAGTAAACAGGCGTCATTGATGTGTAAATGTAGACAGTCATATATTCATGCATTCGTGTGTGTGTGTGTGTGTGTGTGTTTTATGAACGATCGAACTAATCTTACTGTATGTTTTCATAGTGCAGTGAACTAAATGAATTCCTCATGATGTGGCCCAACATTTCAACAGGAGTCACTTTCTCAAATAAAAGACCAAAAAGAGATATATGCTGTGTTCTGGCATTCCTAAGCAGATTGTCTCGGATTTAGAGTGTCACTGTAATTACTGTAATCCGCCATTGATACGAAATATAAAATGGTCATAGTGATAGGCAATCTTCACCTCTTGCTTTGTCTCCATGCCAACTGAGAGCTCTCCAGACGTAATCTGCCAGCACCTGCTTCTGAAAAATGCCCCAGTAGGGTCTCTGTAGGCCTCGCGTCGCACGGAATGTTGGAAATTGGTTTCTGTCCATTGGAAACTGAGCAATTTACGCTGCTTGGTCCTCTGCCCCTCTGAGAAATTGTACTAATTTCACGCCTTTCCTGAGTGAGTCAGTGTCTTTCCTCAACATGCATCAACATAACTGTTCTCCATTACACAAGCACTTAAAGAGACAAGATTCTGAATGTACGGGAGTAAATTAGAGGTGAGAAAGAAATAATAAGGCTCTTTGCCGCTCGGTCCCACAGCATTTCTCAACATGTCTCTGTGATCTTGATCCAATCTGCAGTGACTCTCACCTGGAGACACTCTTACTGGTCTCAAGGAGAACATCGAGATCATTTAAAAGAAACCTTCAGTAGCTGTCTGATGTGTTTAATGAAAGGAGGTTGTGTTTGAAATGGCACTATGTGCTGCTGGTTATTTGCATTAGTAAGCTGCATGCTTCTGAAACATTTTAGATCACCTTTGATGAAATCAGAACATCTAAGAATCAACTAGCCCCCACCAATGACCCCTGTAAATTTTTTTAGCATTGAATAAATTGATATTTGAGCACAAGTCTACACTTAAAAGTATAGTTCACCCAAAAACAAAATTGTCATCATTTGCTCACCTTCAAGTAGTTCTGTTGAATACAGAAGATGACATTTTAAAAGATTTTTATTCGGCAAGATACATTACATTGATCAAAAGTGACACTAATGACTTTTTACATTGTTCCAGAAAATTATATTTTTATATATTCCCTCCTGGTGGAATGACCTGCCCAACTCAATCTGAGCAGCTGAATCTTTAGCCATCTTCAAGAAACGGCTAAAAACACATCTCTTCCATCTTTATTTGACCATCTAACTCTAGCACTCTCTATTCTAATTCTATTTTATCTGTCTTCTTTTTATTTGAAAAAAAATAAAACGCGCGCACACACACACACACACACACTTGCATATTTATCAATTGCATATTTATTCTCTAACTGCTAGCTTTTCTTGATAAACTAACACTAGCTTTCTTTTTTCTATGTTCTATCTACTTGTTTCTTTTAAAAAAAAAATTAAGTCTCTAGGCGCTGTTTGAAAAAAAAAAAAAAAAAAAAAAAAAAACCTTGCTAAAGTGGTCTGAAAAGTCGCTAAATTTGCAACACTGTCAGCATCTCCATCCATTTCCATTTTTCCAACTATAGTATTACGGGTTAGGCCATGGGTCAAACAGAAAATGCGCGCTGCGTTAATCGCGCGTTAATAAAATTAGTGCCGTTAAAATAAATTTGCATTAACGCGTTAACTTTGACAGCACTTATACATACATATATATACACACACACACACACACACACATATATTTTAGAGGTTGCACTGACTAATCGACTAGTTGACTTCAGTGCTCTGCCATGACGCTTTAAGCTTGATGTCGACTAGTCGCTGGTCCTATAGAGGGTGCAGCAGGATAAGAAATCCACATTTGCGCTCCGTTTAAAAACAGTTGAAATTACAAATTAATTCATACTCTGAAATCGCTCCAGAAGACGTGTGATTATATTACTGGATGCTCGAAATTGAACAGGAAAATGCACGTTTTAAACAGTTTATTGTACAGGTAAGTTAATCACTGTTCTAATCTAATGTGCTGCTGCACTGTAACGCACACACATAGGCTTCAGACAGTAGTGTGTACATCACGCGCAGATTGTGCGTGCACGGAATCATTCAGCGCAGAAATGTATAGTCAACACTGTTCTGTGATTTCTCAATAAAATAGCTTAGAAACTGAAAAGTTCAAGCATATATTTCTTAATAACTAAATCCCACAGCTTCACTACTAGTAGCGAGACACTGCCAGGTAGAATTAATTCACACACGCAATCGCTCTCACTTATGCATTCATTCATATGAATGTAATCTTTACTGTGCTACTTATCTGTATCTGATTTAGAACGAGCAGAAATCTGTTAGAAATATAACAACCCAAAGACGAAAGAGCTGATAAAAATAAGCTGTTATAGAAGCTATATATATATATATATATATATATATATATATATATATATATATATATATATATATATATACACACACACACACACACACACACAACGCAAATTCTGGAAATGTTGGGATGTTTTTCTTTTAAATTTGAATAAAATGAAAATTGAAGACTTTCAAATCACATGAGCCAATATTTTATTCACAATAGAACATAGATAACATAACAAATGTTTAAACTGAGAAATTTTACAATTTTATGCGCAAAATGAGCTCATTTCAAATTTGATGCCTGCTACAGGTCTCAAAATAGTTGGGACGGGGGCATGTTTACCATGGTGTAGCATCTCTTCTTCTTTTCAAAACAGTTTGAAGACGTCTGGGCATCGAGGTTATGAGTTTCTAGGAGTTTTGGTGCTGGAATTTGGTCCCATTCTTGTTTAATATAGGTTTCCAGATGCTGAAGAGTTTGTGGTCGTCTTTGACGTATTTTTCGTTTAATGATGCGCCAAATGTTCTCTATAGGTGAAAGATCTGGACTGCAGGCAGGTCAATTCAGCACCCGGACTCTTCTACTACAAAGCCATGCTGTTGTAATAGCTGCAGTATGTGGTTTTGCATTGTCCTGCTGAAATACACGTCGTCTGGAGGGGAGCATATGTTGCTCTAAAACCTTTATATACCTTTCAGCATTCATATTGCCTTCCAAAACATGCAAGCTGCCCATACCGTATGCACTTATGCACCTCCATACCATCAGAGATACTGGCTTTTGAACTGAACGCTGATGACAAGCTGGAAGGTCTCCCTCCTCTTTAGCCTGGCGGACACGGCGTCCGTGATTTCCAACAGAATGTCAAATTTGGACTCGTCTGACCATAGAACACTTTTCCACTTTGAAACAGTCCAATCTAAATGAGCCTTGGCCCACAGGACACGACGGCGCTTCTGGACCATGTTCACATATGGCTTCCTTTTTTCATGATAGAGCTTTAGTTGGCATCTGCAGATAGTACGGCGGATTGTGTTTACCGTCAGTGGTTTCTGGAAGTATTCCTAGGCCCATTTAGTAATGTCAGTGACAGAATCGTGCCAATGGTTGATGCAGTGTCGTCTGAGGGCCTGAAGACCACAGGGATCCAACAAAGGTCTTCGGCCTTGTCGCTTACGCACAGAGATTTCTCCAGTTTCTCTGAAACTTTTGATGATGTTATGCACTGTAGATGATGAGATTTGCAAAGCCTTTGCAATTTGACGTTGAGGAATGTTGTTTTTAAAGTATTTGTAACCTAGATCATTAATCTAAGTCACTAATATTTAATTTAAATTTTATCTAATTATTATTGCTATAATATTTAGAAAAGGAGAAATAAGCTGAAAGATCGCTCTACAAAAAAAAAAAAAAAAAAAGTAGTAGTTCCTAAATGATTCCTAATTGGGGAGGTGAGAGGTTAGCTGCGCTCCTGTTGGATGGTAGTGCACAAGCAGACTGAACGAGAACGAACTTGAATGTGAGAAGATGCAATTGTGCAAATTCAATGAAAATACACAGTTTAATAATCCATCAATAGATTATTAACAAGTTAAGACCCAGATTAGTGAGATATTATTTGTTGTTATTGTGTTTTGGTTATTTTTGATCTAATTGCAATTTCAAAGGGGCAATAATCCAAGTCAAAGGATAACCAATCAAAACAATATACTATATTTTCCACTAATTGACTGTATTCTTTTGAACTGTGTGATTAATTGATTGACCCTAAAAATAGATTATACTATTATACTTATTGCTTACCTTTGTTCCAGTGAGTTCTTATCTTTTGATTCTGGTCCAAAACAAATTCCCTGTAGTTAACGTTGTTCCCCAGTTGTGCTGTACATTAGTCTAACAAATTGTGAACAGAGTGCTACTCAGTATGCGCTACATATTCCACAATCTTTTTACACATTTTTTCACAGATTGGAGAGCCTCTCTCCATCTTTACTTCTGAGAGACTGCCTCTCTAAGACATCCCTTTTATGTTACAGACCTGATGTCACTTAATTAGTTGCTAGATGTTCTCCCAGCTGAATCTTTTCAACATTTCTTGCTTTTTCAGCCCTTTGTTGCCCCCATGCCAACTTTTTTGAGACCTGTAGCAGGCATCAAATTTGAAATGAGCTCATTTAGTGGATAAAAGTGTCAAATTTCTCAGTTTAAACATTTGTTTTGTTATCTATGTTCTTTTGTGATAAAATATTAGCTCATGTGATTTGAAAGTCTTTTAGTTTTCATTTTATTCAAATTTAAAAAACGTCCCAACATTTCCGGAATTCGTGTTGTGTTTGTATATACAGGTGTTCTCCAAATTATTCATATCCATGGTAAATATGATCAAAGGTGGCTGTGAAAATAAATCTGTATCATTAATCCTTTTGATCTTTTATTTAAAAAATTTACAAAAATCTAAACTTTCATTGGAGAATAAGAATTTAAAATGGGAGAGAAATCTCATTATGAAATAAATGTTTTTCTCTAATACACATTGGCCACAATTAATCATACCCTTTTATTCAATACTTTTTGCAACCTCCTTTTGCCAAGATAGCAGCTCTGAATCTTCACCTATAATGCCTGATAAGTTTGGAGAACATCTGACAAGAGATCAGAGACCATTCCTTCATCCAGAATCACTCCAGACCCTTCAGATTCACAGCTCCATGTTGGTGCTTCTTCTCTTCAGTTCACCCCACTCATTTTCTATAGGGTTCAGGTTCAGACTGGGACGGCCATGGCAGAAGCTTGGTTTTGTTCTCAGTGACCCATTTTTGTTTTGGTTTTGTGGATCATTGTCCTGTTGGAAGATCCAACCACGGCCCATTATAAGATTTCTAGCATGGACAGTCAGTTTTAAATTTTTTATATGTTGGTATTTAATTGAATCCATGATGCCATGTATCTAAGCAAGCTGTCCAGGACCTCCTGCAGAAAAATAGCCCCACAACATTAAAGATCCAGCAGTATATTTCATTGTATGCATGGGGTACTTTTTTATCCCTGTGTGCACCAAACCCATCTTTGAGTGTTTGCTGCTAAAAAGCTCTTTTTTTCAGTTTCTTCTGACCATAGAAGCCAGTGCTATTTAAAGTTCCAGTCGTGTCTGACAACTGACACGTAGGGTAGCGGCTGTTTTTTTTTTAATTTTTATTTTTTAATTTTTTTTTTTTCTTGGGGCTTTCTGACCCCAAGATTCAACTAATCGCTGCAATTCTCCAACTATGATCCTTGGAGAGTCTTTGGCCACTCAAACTCTCCTCCTCACCGTGCATTAGGACGATATAGACACAAGTCCTCTTCCAGACAGATTTATATCTTTAGTTGATTGGAACCTCTTAATTATTGCCCTGATGGGGGAAATGGGGGTTTTTAATGCTTTAGCTCTTTTCTTACTGCCACTTTCTAAATTTGTGAAGTTCAACAATCTTCTGCTGCACATCACAAATATCTTCTTTGGTTTTACTCCTTGTGATCAATGATTAAGGGAATTTGGCCTTTGTGTTCCTCATATTTATAATCATGTGAAACAGGAAGCCAAGGGTGGACAACTTCATGTTCCTAGTCACCCTGGTGTGATAAAAAATACAAATATGAATGAGAATATACTTCATATTAGATATTTTAATCATAAGAATTTCTAGAGGTACCAATAATTGTGGCCATTGTGTACTAGAGAAAAATATTTATTTCCTAATGTGATTTTCCCCCACTTTCACTTTTTTTTACTTCAATTAAAGGTTAGACTAAAAAAAAAAAAAATTAAATGAAAGATCAAATGGATAAACAATGCAGACTTATTTCACAGCCTTCTTTCATCATATTTACCAAGGGTATGAATAATTTTGAGCACAACTGTGTATATATATATATATATATATATATATATATATATATATATATATATATATATATATATATATATATATATATATATATATATATATATAATATATATATATATATATATATATATAATATATATTAGTATTTTTGATCAAATAAATGCTGCTTTGGTAAGAATATTAGACTTCTTTCAAAAACGTTAAAAAATCGTACAGATCTGAAACTGAATATATATATATATATATATATATATATATATATATATATATATATATATATATATATTTATTATTATTATTATTATTATTATTATATTTTTTTTTTTTTTTTTTTTTTTTTTTTTTTAGTTATTTCTACCTATGCACTTGGCTTTTAGTTGACCTAAATTTAACATATTTTAGGTAATCTCTCTGGACTTGAAGTTATTCAAAGCCCTGAGAGACTGAGTGTGTCTCAGAGGGATATGATGATGGATAACCATCCATCAAAATGTAAATATTCATTACTCAACTGGCACAGAAGACTGTTACCATGACAGCACAGGGATGTGGGCTCTCCAAAAGCTAGTCTTGACAGCCTTCAAAGCCCACAAGTACTAATGCCAAATGAGAGAGGTCAAGTGGGTACAGAATATTACACAATGCCATCAGGTTGGCAGGGTAGATCCAGTGAAAGTTTGTATAATGTGCATTCACCAACCTTGTTCAACTGGAATGGCTTATCTTTAACTTGAGATTCTTGCACACTAAAGCTGAAAGAAGGAGGCTTTTCATCACACAAAATGCACTGCTAAACGATCAAAACCTGTGAACCTGAAGGCATTTATGCAAACCAGTTACATACCAATAGTCATGTCTTAAGGGCTCTTCCAGTACTGTAGGTGGTTTTGCTGTGCAGCCCACCATTAATATGCTTTGAGCTAGCATTGCAAAAATTGTGTTTTTAATGATTACTCCTGACATTATCAACAAAGCTTATTCTCATACAATTTATCAAGGTATGATTTAAAAAGAAACTAGGTTATTTGATTTGCCAGTATTTTAGTTTCTTTGAAATATGTTTGGAGGTTTTTTGTTGACTTTGCTACTACAAATTTGTACATTTTGTTTTGTTTTCTGTCTGTGAAATATCCATATGTATTCATTTTGGATGAGCAGAAATTCTGATTAGAAAAGCTGTGTCTGAAATTGCACACCTTCTAGTGAAAAAAAGAAAATTAAATAAATAAATAACTCTTAACTCGACCTTCCACAAAATTAAGGCTTTAAAAGGTGTTAAATTGTTGATGAAAGTCTTACAGTAAGTCATAGCATTATACATTACATGCACTGAAAAAAGAGAAAGAAACCAATGAAAACTTCCTTTCCCTTTTTAAACTGATTTTTCTGAGCCGACTGGCAGATTTTTGTTCTTGTTTTAATCTTAAACTCTTCATGTAGATAAATTTCTCATAAAACAAGACTTCTTATGTCATTTTACTTCTCAAGTAAATGTATCTTGATTTAAGAATCTTTAGACATTTGCACTGGAAAACAAGGCTATTGTTTCATGACAGTCTTTTCACATACTGTTTTTTGGCTACTATATAGTAGGCATATTTGGACGCAGGGAAAGGGTTTTCTTCTGTATTTTTGTATTCATGGAAATCATGTTTCAATATTTTAAGGTACTGTTTTCTCATTACTGCATTGTGTTTGAGGTTTTGACATCAAACGAGTGTTCAACTTTGATTCAGACTGTTTTGTGTGACTTCCTATGAAGACTTTGACCAGCTGTGGGTCTCTGTTCAGCAGTCTTCCTCAAAGCTCCTTTAGACTCTTCAAATACAGAAACTAAATGAAACAAGACATTTAAAGTGGCAAATGGAAAGCCAACTGCATACATGCAAAAAACACAAGCGCATGGGGATACCCTGACTATGGTCTGAAAAAAAAAAAAGAGTGAGGAGATAAATGAAAGTGAAGAGGCTGTCAGAGGATGAGACGAGTGTTGTTTGGTTGTGCTTCAGGGTATACCATACAGAAGACAAACTAGTGTGTAGTATATAGGAATAAGAACATGCAAACAAATCATATATATATATATATATATATGTTTATTTATTTATTTTTTTTTTTTACTCATTTGTTATTGCATCACTTTAGCTGATTGAATGTGTATTTTTTTTTCAAGCACTTTGAGACTTTGTGATTGTTATTGTTGCAAATATGAGCACATTTTATGATGCTGATCTCTTCTGAAACTCTAGAAGACACATTTCATCTTGCAATTGAGATATTACAGAGATCCAGTTTTTGATTTTATTTTCATTCCTACAGGCTATATTTGCTGTGTTTATGGTGTAGACATCTGCTGCGATTATTGCATAAACACCTGCACAGGGACAAGTCTCTGATATCACTGTTTGACCACTGGCTCCTCATATTGATGAATATCTCTGTGCTCTCTCAGTCCTCCCAAATCAAAATAAGATCCAGCCAATAAGTTTAGCTTGGAGTCTTTAATTTGGAGAGGATTTGATCGGTCCTGGAGATTTCCATTCCCTCCGTGTTTTGTAATGGCGCCATGAACTTGTTTTGTGAAGTTTAGTGAAGCCCTGGTGAAAGTTTACAGATTTTGATGTATAGACCAAGTGCTACTTCAGAACTAGTTTATATGTTTGTTGGTTGCAGCAGCTGTCTTGAAAAGTAAGTGAATAAATTATAATTCAGAGGTCAGTAATTAGCGAACTGGACAGTGAATCTGCAGTAAATTATTTCTTATAAATTATTATCATTTTTCCCCCACACAGAACAATCTGTGGCAAACAAGCGGTTTATGATTTTGATTTTAATTTTACTTTTTACTACATTTAATTTCTTTTGTAGCTGCCAACCTGAAAACTTTCAGAGATTGAATGGATATGTAGAGCCTGGATGGTTGGAACTTTATAACCCTGCACTTTAGAGAATTCTGGAATTACTTTAGTATATTACAGGACATTTTCTACATGTAAATGATTTCTAAAGAATGATTAAAGGTAATTAGGTAGCCTTCAGTAAAAAGCTTCAATGATTGACGTGCCTCTTAAAAGCAGGATTAATTGTGGAAATCACTTTTGGAAATAATAACAAATTAGCCAGTACCAGCTTTTATAAAATGTCTGAATAAAAATGGAATATTAGCTTCCAAGAGGAGCTTTTAGAAGACAGATAATGAGGAATACAAGAATAAAAAATTAGATAATTCAGGGCTGCCAACAACCTGACCCAATTTTATTTAATAAGGAAATTAAAACCATTTTTTTACAAAAGGACTGATTGCCTCATTTAAACATTATTTCATTATCCAATAAAGATACAAGGCAGTGAATTGAATTAACTGAAGTGAATTAACTAGCTCTTAAATTCAGAACACGCTAAAAAGTAGATGTTTATGATGATATTAACATATTACAGATGATTGTAATATGTTAAAGCTGTCCTTCTTGGCGAAACAACCAATAGATACCTTAGACAATGTACATTCTCTCACTCACTCTCACACACACACACACACACACACACACACACACACACACACACGCACACACACACACACACACACACTGTATGGATATAACTTTGCATAGACATAAACTTACCCCTAAACACAACACACAAAGAATATTACAATATTACATTACAAAGATTTTTATAACATTAATTATAAATAATTAATAAAAGAAATAAATAATAAATGAAATAAAATAATAAATAAAAATAAAAAATAAAATAAAATAGAAATTGATGGGTCTCATGGGAACCAAACAATTTCAAGTTTTACTGTCCTTGTGGGGACATTTGGTCTCCTTAACATAGGGTTTACCTGGACCACATTTACTTATAAATGGGGATGAGCTAATTATGTTTTAAGACAATATATCCAATTTATATTATTTGTAGAAAACCAGTTGGAGGAGTGATTGATTCAGTGGCTCACTTGAAAAAAAACTGTCACTTATTTTGTTCCTGAATGAATCAGTGTTTTTGAACCAAATGACTGAGTGAGTGATTCATAAATGTAGTAGTGTTTCATAAACATAAAGTTTCACTCATAAACATAGTCACTTATCGCCTGTACTGGTGTAATGGATGGCTGTCTGAGTGCATGAATGATTGTAATTGTTTCTGGTCTGTATATTTTAAAAGTAAAACAGATTTAGTCCTCTTTAGCAATAGCTCATGTAGCTTCAGTTTTCCTGTTCACACAGCTCAGATCACTGCAGACTAACTCTCCCTAGAGCAAAGAACCCTGCTGTGATCTCTGAATGCGTTCTTATATTACAACAACGATTAAATGCCTTTTTTGTATTTCAAAGAACCGCACTCTAATGACATATTTTTAAAGAGAGGAGGCGTGTTTTGAAATGTGTTCATACAAACGCGGAGGATAATTAATCCCGACAAAGTTTTCACAGAGCACCTTTTCATCCTGGATCATTAGCATCTAATTGCATTGTAAAAATTACAAGATTTCGTAATCTTTAACAAAGAAATGCAAAGACGGCCCAGCCATCTGTCCCCATGACCGCAGGGACTACGCTAATGCATTAAAGCGCCGGTTCATATCGCTGTCGGTCGGGGATTAAAGCACTTCCTTGACTATTGCCTTCTGAACCGGGATGAAAGTAGCATGCGACGGTCGAGGCTGATTAATATTATGTTTTCTTGGTGACTAAGAGGCTCCGAGAAACACAATCCCTCTTCCTGTGATTAATTAAATTGTGGGGAAAATGTGGGCCTAGCTAACCCTTCTTGTAGTCAAGTCTTGCTCTAGCTGTTTAATTCAGTGGAATTGAACAGTAAATACTAATATATCCTCAGCAAATTGGCCTGGGAGAGAAGAGATGAGGTCTGGGTTTGATTTAAAGTGATTGTGTCCGAGAGAGAGACCGTGTGTGTGCGCTCTCAGGGCTTGCTGTTCATTAGTACGTTTTCAAAGGGAGAGAGCTAATTGTCGCCTGCCCTGAAACAAAAGCCGCCGTGGTCCCCCACACCCTTTAATGAGTTTCTGTTTGTAATGAGACACTTACTGTGTTTGGAAACGGATTTTCCACAGTCCACAGATCAATAACGCACCCAACAAAAACGTTATCTCATCCGTTCGTTCGCTCTTCTGCTCTCCAGCTTTCACTCCTGGGCTCATAAAAATGTCTTGAACTCCAAACCCCGGCCATCTCTGCAGCTCAAGCTGTTACTTGAGTTTAACATATATTTTGTCAGTTAAGTGGTCACTTTAATTGTCAGCTTTAGAGTGGCCATAGAGTGTTGAGGGAAAATGTTTTTGAGCCCTTTTGCCGTGGAAAGACTGAACTAATGAGATGAATAAAATATTTTGTAGTTTATGTTCATAGCTGGTTTATTAGAAGGGTATTTAGAGGTGTGAAAATAAACTTTGTGTTAAATGTACACAAAAAAATAAACTCATTTTTAATAGCTCTCAGCAGAGAAAAAATGCTTTTTGACAGTTTATATCATGCAACAAGAAAGATCTAATATTTAGGTTTACATTCATGTTTGTTTTAAATGGTATTTTATACAGATACATCAATAAATATACACACATACACTAACATTCAGAAGTTTGGGTCAGTAAGATTTTTGGTATCACTTTACAATAAGGTTCCATTAGTTAACTACATTAGTTAACATGAATTAACAATTAAAAATACTTGTAAAGCAATTATTAATCTCAGTTCATATTAATTTCAACATTCACTAATACATTATAATCCAAAGTTTTATCTGCTAATATTAATTAATGGACCTGGGCTAACATGAACTTAGAATGAACGGTTAAACTTTTATTACGTAAAGTCAACAAAGACTAATTAATAAACACTGTAACAAATGTATTGCTCATTGTTAGTTGATAAAGTTTATGCATTAATTAACATGAATTAATAAACCTTATTGTAAAGTGTTACCAGATTTTATTTATTTAAAGAAATTAGTAAACTTTTATTCAGCAAAGATGCGCATTGATGAAAAGTGACATCAATTTCTATTTCAAACAAATATTGTTAAACAGTTCTTTTAAATTAATAATAATATTGGTGGGCATAAGAAAAGTCTTCACAGAACTTTTGAATGCTGGTTTACATACAAATGCGTTAGTACATAACAAACGTCATAAAGGGCAAAAAAATCTATTTCATTATATTATTTTTTGCTGTGTAACAAAAAGTGGGCTAAAAATTCCCTCTATGTTAAAGAAAAATTCAGAAGGAGAAACATGCAGAAAATGTGAAAAAATCATTGAGAATTTTTTGTTGATGTTATACACAGCAGAAAAAATAAAAAATAAAAGCTTCCATAGTACACAAATATTTTACAAACTTTTTTTTTTTTTTTTTGACGTACCATTAATGTGATTTAAAAGTACTCATTCTGTGACTTTGGTCATGCAAAGTAGCAAAATATGTTTGGAAAAAGAATCCATTCATAAAATACGTAAAAGAGTGCTGTTGTGACAATTATCGGAGCAAAAGGCATAGTACTGAGATATACTTGAGAAATTCTGATAAGTACCTAAACCTCTGTGAATAATGCTAAAGTGCACTTGCAGACATGATACGATCTCCTTTCACCAACATAAATGTCATGCTTTCTGGCACACTGACAGACAGAGATGCAGCTGCTCAGACGTTTTGCTCCGGAGGGACAGTGGAAACAGAGAGACGGCCACAGATGAATTCAAACCCTCTCTGTGGTGGCAAGAGATGAGAGAGATTTCTGGAAAATGCTGCGTCTGGTCGGAGGGTCTCTTTTTGTGCAGTCACTCTGATATCTCAACAGTGCAGTGCTGTCAATAAAATACAACTGTCTGGTTCTTTTATACAACAGCCGCCCTGAAGTGCTATTGTTTAGCAGTGGGGGATTCACAAGATGCATTTTAATACACACTGACAGAGCTCACCTACAAACACACACACACACACACACACACACACACACCCAGCAGACATCATCCAGGACCGTCTCTGCTGGATGTTAACATTTCTAATTGTCAAAACCATCAGCACAGCGTTGTTGTCTCTAATTAGTGCAGTTGGACAGGTGTTAGTATGTCGTCTATGGAGTCATACGGGTGAGACTGTGGAGAGAAAATGCCACTATGGATGGATGACACACTCTGGAAGTCCTTTTTCCATTTTCATGATTGAAGAATAAATACAATCTGAATCATGCGTATAACTTAAGCTTAAAAACATGCAGAAACACTATTTGACCTGTGCACTTTAATATATGAGTTGTATATCTTTCAAAAGTTTGTGGTCAGTAAGGTTGTTTTTTTTTTTTTTTTTTTTTTTTGGAAAAGAAATTAATACTGTTATTCAGCAAAGATGCATTAAAGTGCCCCTATTATGCCATTTTTAAGGCTCCTAATATTGTTTTGGGAGTCTCCTAGGTTTACATGCATGCAAGGTGAAAAAACGCTTTTGTTTTCTCAAAATATGCGTTTAATATCACCTCATTTTCCAGCGACTCTCAAACGATTCGTTCGGAGCAGTTCTAAGATTCAGGCTGCGTTCTAAATATTATTATTATTATTATTATTATTATTATTATTATTATTATTATTTCAATTTGAATTTTCATCATTTTCAAACGTAAAATCAGAGAGCTTTTATTTTGGCGGGTTGCCGGCAAGCAAGTATATGCACTTCCGGGTTTAGCGCTGCTGTTGGAAGAGCATCAGTGAATGAAATGTCACAGTTTTGCTTTGAAAACGGAAGCGGCTAGCCTAGATTATGCTTTCAGTTTGAATAGAAATCTTATACAGTACAGTTTGTCGATCTAAAATGGTAATTGTGCATTAACAGCTGTCATCACGTCGGTAAGCAAATACGCTGTCAGAACTTATTTACACAGCGCATTTTTAATTTTGGGCGCGCATGCGGACCTGGGTAGGGTTGCACCAGCCATTTGTAAGTTCTTACTTAAATTAGAACGTTAAGTCCACACTAGAGGCTTAGTAACTACTAGCTAGTTT
>CM077242.1:5795000-5797500 GCA_039654775.1 Spinibarbus caldwelli | reverse complement strand
CCCTGATCTTTTGAGACAAAAGAGCTTGATTCTGATTTTCATACTGTAACTTTCAGAACTCAAGTTTTGAGTTTTTGGCCTGGTTTCACAGACAGGGCTTAGACTAAGCCAGGATTAGGCCATAGTTCAATTAGGACATTTAAGTAATTTTTATAAATGTCCCTTAGAAAATAAAACATTACTGGTGTGCATCTTTAGACAAAACTTTAGACTGACATCTTTAGACTGATATATTTTAAGATAAGTCAGTGCACGTTTCTTTCAGTTGAAACAGCTCAGACTTACATTTTAGTCTGGGACTAGGGTTAAGCCTTGTCTGTGAAACCGGGGGTTTAATTTATTAGTTACATAATTAAGATTAATTATAGTAAAAATACTTTTTATTTCTTAGAACATTTTAATAATCTACACACTTAAACATAAAGATTCTTTATTAGCATCAGTGGTTCCATGAAGAACCTTTAACTCTTTACCCGCCATTGACGGAATTTTCCGGCTTTCTGTGTTGTCAATGTTATACGATAGGAGGCGCTATAACACATCTTCTGAAAGAGTATTGAATCTTTGGATCAAAACACAGCGAAGAAGAGGCAGAAACAAGCAGTCGCATATATAAGCAGATGGATATGCAAAATAATGTGATCATCAAGCATTAATCAGAATATAAATCAAAATTGTAACATTGCCGAATGAAATGTCGACCTAGGAAGTGGTTTAGGACTGTGAAGTTTTAGGGGTGTTGATGGAAAAAAATTACTCTTCATGTTTTGATCATTGTTCTGAATCCAATTCGAACATTAGTTTCTCAACTTTTTATTCAAAATATTGCTTTTTTTTAATTTTATTAAACTTACCCACATTCAAGTGTTGACACGAAGAGTGCATGAAGCTAGAATTGTGTGTGTGTGTGTGTGTGTGTGTTTGTTTATAAAGGCAGATATTCATACAACATGTGCAGATATTCATACAACAAAATATTCTGGGTGCCATGAAAATTTTGTGAAAATGATCAAGGTGCTGGTGGTGGCTGACAAGTGTTTTTTTTTTTTTTTTTTTTTTTTTTTTTTTTTTTTTTTTTTAATGCTGGCGAGGAAATAGTTAACATCCACAGAATCTTTACATTCCACAAAATGTTCTTTTTTGTGGAAAAGGACTCTTTAAATTTTACAATTGTACAAAAAAAAAAAAAAAAAGAAAAAAAAAAAATTTTAAGAACTGTTCATTGACAGATTTGGGCAATCCAAAATGTTCCTTCTGTGGTGTCACTGTGAAAACCCCCTTTTTGGAACAATTACAGTGGAAAAAGTTTCTTTATACTCTTAAAAAATATATTTTTTGTGCAATGTAAAGGTTCCATGGATGTTAAAGTTTCTTCTTTGAACCACAAATGCCAATAAAGAACCTCTAATCACTCCTTTAAATGAGCTATGCATAACCGCCCAGTCAAGATATCGTAGTGTATGTGCTTATGGATTCAACATAATCAAATGCATGTGTGAAGTTCTGTCTGTCATAGATGGCCGGAGGGCCAGAATAGACAATAGACTAGTAACAGAGACAAATGCTTTTCTTATCAGAGCCCCTGAGCACTGATCCGTCTGGCCTCTTCCGCTGTTCTCATTAAACAGGGTCGCTGGTTTCAACCTCTCTCTATGATTTTGACCTTCAGAGCTCTGACCCGACAGCTAACCACCCACCCAATTACACCAACCCTGGCTGCTGCCGACCGCACAGTCATACACAAACACGTATTTCAATTAGCAGCCTTATCCACGGCTGACCATGTCAAACTCTGTTCACTCCAGACACAGACTCTGCTAATAACAAAACATCTTCAAAACAACAGAGGAATATTCAGGACACATTCAGAATTCAATATAAGAAAAAATAAAACAGACAAAAATGAGATGGTTGTTGACTTATGGTACAGAGTTACTCTACCATTCAAAAGTTCAGAAAGAAATTAACACTTCTATTCAGCAAGAATGCATTAAATTGATCAGAATTGACCGCAAAGACATTTATATTGTTACAAGATTCAAAATAGCACAAAGTAGCATATTATAATGATTTCTGAAGGATCATGACACTGAAGACTGGAGTAATGACTGCTAGAAATTATGCTTTGCATCACAGGTTAAATTACACTTTAATTATTAATAATTAATTAATTAATATTTTACAATATTACTGGTTTACTGTATTTGTTTCATCAAATAAATGCAGCCTTGGTGAGCATACGAGATTTGTTTCAAAAATATTAAGAATCTTACCGACAACAAGCAAGATGTATAGGTGAAAATCTCCATTTTCTCTCTATTGAAACTTGCTGAGATACAGTTGATACTCATTTTTTTTCTGTTCTATTCTCTCACAGCATACTGAGTACTGAACTATTAGTCAGAAAGTCTCATGATGCCACATTCTTGTGCAGATAATTTATCTAAAATTGAAATCATTAAGATGTGATTAACAAAACTGACCTGAGACAGACCTTTGG
>CM077242.1:5742500-5790000 GCA_039654775.1 Spinibarbus caldwelli | reverse complement strand
GATGCATATGTGATAAAAGGTATGTCCAGTAAATCTCAGAGTTCTGGATGGATGTGAATTTTCAGCGACAGCCTCCAACCCCAATATTTATCACCCTAGGTCATCCTTTACACACACGGATGCAGGTTTAATAAATGTACCGCAGCTGTACAGTCATCACTGACGCACACCTCAGACAGACTACATATTAATGATTCCTTCGGGGCGTAAAATATCAGATTTACCTGTCACGTATCAAATCGATAAGCCAATGAGATACCAGATAATGCTGCTGCTGCCCGAAATATCTTATGAGTCATATCTAGAAAACTTTACACACAGACAGACTGATGATTGGCCAGAAGATCCTGCATGAATCATCTTTTGGACGTGTCTCACGGCGCCAGCTGTAAAATCCAGTGCTAAAAGTTATCTACATGTCTTCCCTTATATATATCCTTTCCTTTCCCCCTTTACTTTTATGCTTGCTACTGTTCTCTTTTACTTTTTCTCTTTTGTCTCATTCAGACACATGACCTCTGCATCTCTCCAGCCTTGAACCGATAAAGACACTCGGATGCCTAGAATAGACACCCTGCCTCTCATTCAGAGCTATTCTTGCTGTGCCAATGCAGAGCTGATCCTGACAGCTTTGCAGGAGAGAAACAGAGAGAGAGAGAAAATGGCAGCGTTGTGTTTGAAGGTGGAGGCTTGCCCTACCAATTAAACTGTTCTCGAGACCGTCAGCGCTGTGTCAGAAATAGTGAAAATCAAAAAAGGATTTTATCTGCCATTATTCTCCAGATTGCAGCTGTGAAGCGGATTCCCAGAGGAAAATTTTACAGCTCAGAGATCGCTCTTTCAGGAGACTCAGGAGTTCTCAGTTATGTTTCATTTAAGTATTGACTGAGGGTCAGATCATGGTCCCACGAGGCCTTTGAGCAAATATCTTAGGATATCAAAAAGTAAAGATGTAGAATGCATCACATAAAAAGTAACTTATTCAGATCACTGTTAATAAGAACACATGCAGTTAGAAGAATTAGCTGTGATACTGTGTCATTATCTTATATTGGTTTATAACGATCCTTGTTTTTGGCTGGAATCTCATTGAAATTGTGGATTTGTGTTCATTTTTATTCACATAAAAATAACTTGTGTTCTGGTAAGAAATCGTTTGGAGGTTTTTCAGATATCAGCAAAACTGGTACTATACACAGTGTTTTGTAATGAATTCTGTTTTCACTGTGCAGACAGTCTTGCAGATCGTGACAGAGTTCATTCAGAACAGGAAATTGTCACGTCTTACTGAAAGATTCTCTAAGAGATCCAGTTATCAAAATTATGGTTGCACTGTATGGTTTTGATTCACTAAAAAGAACAGCCTTATAAGAGCCATGTATTCGTGAATCAGTTACATTGTACTTTTGTGACTCACTGAAAAGGACTAGCTCAAAAGAGTCAGTTGTTTGTGTATGGACTGCACTAGTTGTGCTGTATGGTTTTGATTCAGTAAAAAGTATTGTTTGTAAGAGCCATTTGTTAGTGAATCAGTTTATGCTGGTTGCACTGTATGGTTTTGATTTACTTCAGAGAACTGGTTCATAAGAATTATTTGTTTGTGAAACAGCCTGCAGTGTGCTGTATCTTTTTGAGTTGCTCAACTGGGTCATAGGAGTCATATGTTCATGAACTGGACTAAACTGGTTGTGCTGTATCTTTTTGATTCACCTAAAACAACTGGCTCGTATCAGTAATTTGTTAGTGAATTGGACTACACTAGTTGTGTTTGCTTTTGCATGCAGTGTACAATGTTTTTCCCCCCAATATTTTGCATTATTTCATCACATTAATTTCAGACTGCAAGCTCACAATTTAGGGTGAATTATAATTTCTTTTGTCATGGTAGTATATATTTAAGCGTTTTTTTTTTTTTTTTCTGGGGAGAAGAATCTGAGAAGTTAGAGTTGGTTTCCATTAAAAAGAAATGAGATATTAGAGGGATCTCATTTGCGATTGTTCTTTCCTACAGGTTCTCTCTCTCAATTCTGGGTATGAAGTAGGTCTGGACTATTAGTTAACAAATCCCACGATGCTTCACTCCTGTGAGGATTAATTATCTAAAACTGAAGTCATTAAGAGGCGATGAGCAGACCTGACCGAGGACAAACGTTTGGGAAAATGCAGACATCTCATTGGCTGCTTTCATTATATCTCAGCTCTATCTGTGACAGCAATCAACAAATGATAAATGAACCTCAATGTTTATTCTTCAAAATGCAGAAAAGAATAGGTGGCTCTAGAGAATGTGAGCCTCTAAATCCCTTTCCCTCTATCTCTCTCTTGCTCTCTTTCTCTGCCGCTTCCGTAATTACTTCTGAGCTGCGGTGAACTTGGCCATGGAGACATATAACTCTCCCTTCAAATGTCAGCAGCTCATTGCAGCTGCTCTAATTGGGCTGGTGTAAACGCGAGGTGGCTTTTTCTCCCCCTTCATCGATTTCTTCTCCTTTCCTCACCTTTGTCATTTCACACTGTCTGTGTGTGACAACCACTGCCAATCTCTCAAGTGTCTGTTAAAGCTGTTGAGCTCCTCAGGTCTGCGACTGATGTGGAATCAGCACTGTGGTGCTGTCAGCATTGGTCTGTTGAACGCTGATCAGAAAGTTTTATTACATTCATCAATAGCAGTTCTCTTGGGATTATTGAATTGGGATGGAATGCTTTCATTCCAATGATAAAAATGACTGGAGTTACTGCACACTAATGAAAATTAATGGACACTTGAGGTGCAAATGTGGCCACAACGCGAAATAGTTGTATTGATATATATTATCACAGCTTTTTTCAGCTCAAAAGTCCATCTACAATGGTCTATTACTGGACTTTTTAAAAAAGATATTGAAAGTAAAATAAATAATTATTATGACAAGAAATAGTTTTATTGTTATATATTATTGCAGCTTTTTCAGCTCAAAAGTCCATTTGTTATGGACTATTGATAGATTTTTAATAGGTATTGAAAGTAAAAAATAACACTAACTAATAATAATAATAATAACACACACACACACACACACATATAATATATATATATATATATATATATATATATATATATATATATATATATATATATATATATATATATATATTATTCCTCAGTTTACAATTTATAAATGTTTGGAAAGTGTGCCGCATATTTTTTCCATAAATTTTGCTCTAAGACAGAAGAGAGTGTCCTGATTATTTTGAAGATTTCTTTCAAAAGAAATGGCCCTATAAAAGATGAACCTTTAATTTTGTCATTTCCTTCTCAGGACCTCACGCCATGGTCCAGAGCAGCTTCTTCACCTTGGTGAACCTACCTAAACTTCCTCTAATGACCACCAGAGAGCAGACTAATACAGCTCACAGCCATTGACACGCTGGCATGATAGTTTATGTTGGCTTAAGTGAAGGAGGGAGCTACAACACCACAAAAAGAGAGCAAAAAAATAAAAAAAGACCTAGATGTCATTTCTTTTAGTCATGGGCGCAGCTCTGTCTGATAAAGTCCCTGATATCACAGGAGAGCCCAGCGGATTACAGAGCTTTTGAAGAGAGCAAGAAATAATTTACAGAGATTTCCGGCTCTGAACTCAAAGCATTTTGTGCAGTCTCAAGGTTCAGTGGTTTATTGATATTGTATTTGTTTATAAAATGTTCATAAAGAACACTTTAGACTTATTCTCTAATGTCCAAAGCAAAAGCAAAATGTTCAATCATTCAAGATAATAAGGTTACAAATCTCTGTCTGAATGGATGCCTTCCTCCAGTTTGTGTGTGTGCCTCTGTAACTAGAGCACATCACAGGTAATTCATAACTCTGACATATCATACATCATAATTGTGCAGCCAGGTTTGCTGGTTTGCATTTCTCTGATGTGACTGAACTTCTATTTGAATGTGACTCGTGATTTGTTGCCTATAATTTAGTCTGTTTGATGTTGGTATCAGTGTCAGGGGTTTCTGTGAGCTTATAGAGCTCATATCTGATCAAGGCTCTGTATGTTCACATTATAAACACACATAATCATTGCAGTCTTGGGGCTAGATAAGTGGTATATTACTAGGGCATGGCATAAGTGGGATAGTAATAGTCAGTTAGTGTGTTTAAAAGGTTGAAATCTTTTATACCCTCTCCTTTTCCTTTTCCCAGAAAGTAGCTTGCAGCGTTCAGATGTTGAAAAACTAGCGAGTTGCCTATGTAGGCAGCATTTTAAGTGCTTCCAAAAGGTGGACATAATTATGCTGCTTGCTAACTTTTTTTAAGACAGCGTTGGAAAAACATTTCTTAACCAGTATTCCAAAAATGTACCTATACATACAATTCGCTGCAGTTTCCAGCTGAAATGAACACTACTGGCAATACAACACCAACATTTATTCCTTTTCACACAAATTATGATTACAGAAGCACATTATTAATTACTAAAAACATATTTTGTGTTTCCTTTAACAATACTGTTATGACCTCAAAACACTTTTATCATAGTGCATAATTTGTAAACTAATGCATTGTGACATTTGCATCTTATAACCAGCTTCATGTGTATGGCTTTTCTAACATAGTAAACTTGCTCGGTAGCTCACCTGCTACAGTATTGCATGAAACATGAGTCACAATTAAGGAACTTAAAGGAGGCTAAAATTGCATGGTTGCTTCAGCAAACGCGTTATTTCATACTTGCTTAGATCTAAGGTAGAGTTTTGCGTAGTTGGTACATTATTTTTGATAGAGTATTAACCTTTTAGCGCCAAACAATGGATACTTTATTTCCGAACTGCATACAACAAACAACATAATAAAACATTGACAGATTAATGTTCACCTTTTTCACAAAAAACTGCAGTCTTTTTAGCACCACTCACTTAACAATTCACTTGGAAATTTGCAAGAAGCGACATAATATCATTTTGCAGAAATGTTGCCACAGGCAAGCTTTTTCAGTGAGCCTGGGTTGCATGTATCCTTTGCAAAGAAGTCAGTCCCATGATGCATTGCAACACACTTTAGTTGAAAATTCCATCCAATATTGCAGATGAAACAAGAGTGTTATTTAAATAAATGGCAATACTTGTGTATACTATGTAGTATTGGGGCATTAGCTATGCAACATGCTAATATGAAAGCTATTGAAAACAGTTGGAACTCAAGTTGCTGATGTGCTTTGTGTGAAGGTCGCTATTTGTGTGAGTTGCTTCCTACATAGACAGTAGACAGCAGGGCAGCTCACTAGGTTTTGGAAGAGAGCCAGTAACTCTGTTGCAAACCCTAGTAGGCTGCCTAATAGTCTACAGAGGGAGCTATCTTTCATAGTACTACGCTAACAGAAATGAGGCTTCACAATCTCTTGAAACTCTTGGTCTGCTGTAAGAATATACTGCAAAGATACTCTAATCGGCACGAACAAACAGAGCACACACATACTTTTATTAATATTTTTCAATTGTGAACTTTTATAATTGATATTTCTCTTCTGCCATCTTGCATTATTTTTTTTCACATAGCTTATTGCATTATGGGATTGCCATATCTGCCAAGGTTATAATGAATGCTACCTTAGATTTTGGCCAAACGTGAATAATCTTTGGGGACAACCTTGAGAGCTTGGCTATGATTCCTGAAAATGCTTTCTAGCTAGGCAGCACACTAGGGTTTGGAACAGAGCTGTTCCAAAAGGAAAGTGTGGTTTTGGGCTTTTGTTTCTTCCTTTTCCTTTTCGTTAAATTTAAATGTACATTTTGACGTCCTTGTAGTGCAAAACTCAACAGGAGTCTTTCAACTTTTTAAAGACCAAAACATGTCTGTGCAATTTTTTTTTTTTGACAGAGACACAGCGAGTGGTCTGTTTTCATGGCAACAGTCGAGACTCACATGGACCAGGATGAAAAACTCAGAGATGTTCCACTGTGACGTGGTTTAGAAGAAAGCATGAGTATTCATTTACATGCTTAATACGAATGTGTGTTTATGGACAAGAGCTCTGAAGAACAGAGACCCTTTCAGACGCAAAGGAAGACTTTCTGTCAGATATATTTATTTATTTTTTCATGAAACTTTACAAAACCATCAACTAACATGGGTGTATGGGTTTGTATTCCGGAGGCTTGGGGTCAAAGGTCATTTTAAGGATTTATTTTTCCTAGTGACCACTACGTATCTGACTGAATTGTGTAAAAATACACTTTGTATGCTCATTATTTTATTCAGTGTATGAAAGAAGCCCCATCAGCCACTGTGTGCACCCTTTGGAGAGAAACTTCAGAAATTCAATCATCATGTGCTGCTTTATTCCTTGCCATAAAAATGTAAGGAAATATTCACAAAATGGAAATATTTCTACTTCAAAGCAAAAAATACTTTGTTTTTGTGCCTGAAAGGATAAAACCTGTTTTTGTGACAATACATATAAAAAAGGCGAACCTTTCAGTCAGTTACTGATGTAAATTATCACTTTTTATTTATCCTCTTTCCTACTGTTTCACTTCTGTTTTAGTTTTATTATAACCAGTTCTTACTACGTGTTTCCAGATCACTACTATCACTACCACTTGCAAACCACGCATCACACACTGTAGGCAGCGCAATCCTAACAACCTGCGCACTTTGCCTATGTCTGCTAATACACTACTTTCTTTTTCTGTTGGTCTCTGGAATTGTCAGTCTGCTGTCAACAAAGCTGATTTCATTACTTCCATTATTAGTCATTTAAGTCTAAACCTCATGGCCCTGACAGAGACCTGGATCAAACCAGAGGACAATGCTACACCTGCAGCACTCTCCAATAATTTCTCCTTTTCCCACACCCCCCGTTTAACTGGAAGAGGTGGAGGTATTGGTCTTCTTATCTCTAATAATTGGAAATTTACTCTTTTACCATCTATGGGTATCAACAGGTCCTTTGAATCACATTCGGTTACTATTATCTACCCTCTTAAAATACATTTTGTAGTTGTTTATCGACCTCCAGGACCACTAGGTAACTTCGTGGAAGAATTAGATGTGTTGCTCTCAACCTTTCCTGAGGATGGTACTCCCTTAATTATACTTGAAGACTTCAACATCCACCTCGATAAACCTCAAGCTGCAGACTTCCACACTCTGCTTGCCTCTTTTGATCTCAAGAGAATGTTAACTATGGCTACTCACAAATCAGGCAACCAACTGGACCTTATTTACACACAACACTGCTCCACTGATCATGTGCTAGTTACTCCACTGCACACCTCCGATCACTTCCTCCTCACTCTTAACCTCAACATGATTCCTGACACAACACATACCCCTCCACATGTCACTTTTCGACATAACTTACGCTCATTCTCACCCTCCTGGCTATCTGCTAGGTTTCATCTTCGCTTCCTCCCTCTATACAGTTATCATCTCTTGTTGCTAACAGTGCTACTGATACTTTCTGTTCCACTCTGACATCTTGTTTAGACACTTTCTGCCCCTTATCTTCCAGGCCAGCCCGTACCACCCCTTCTGCCCCTTAGCTATCTGATGTTCTCCGCGAACATCGTTCTAAGCTCAGGGCTGCAGAAAGGGTATGGCGCAAATCACAAAATCCTACTGACCTTAATGTATATCGATCACTCCTCTCTGACGTCTCTACTAATGTCTCCACTGCTAAAAGGACATACTATCATGACAAAATTAACAATTCGCATAACTCTCGCATGCTCTTTAAAACATTCTCCTCCCTCCTTTGTCCTCCTCCTCCCCCTCCTTCATCAACTCTAACAGCTGACGACCTTGCCACATTCTTCATTAATAAAATTACAAACCTCACTGCACAATTCTCCACACCTCAAACTGTCAAACACATCTTACCAGCAAACATACACTCGTTCACATCCTTCTCTCCACTCTCTGAGGCAGAAGTCTCTAAACTCATCCTTTCCAGTCATCCTACTACTTGTCCGCTTGATCCTATTCCATCTCATCTCCTTCAAGTCATTTCTCCTGCAGTTGTACCTGCACTCACTCACATCATTAACACATCCCTTCACACTGGAGTTTTTCCCTCAGCTTTTAAACAGGCTCGTATAACCCCACTTCTTAAGAAACCCACTCTTAACCCAACTCTTTTAGGGAACTATAGACCGGTTTCCCTTCTACCTTTTATTGCAAAAACACTTGAATGAGTTGTGTTCAACCAAATCTCTGCCTTTCTCACACAGAACAACCTCCTGGACAGCAACCAATCTGGCTTCAGAAGTGGACATTTGACTGAAGCTGCCTTGCTCTCAGTTGTTGAAACCCTAAGACTTGCCAGAGCAGCTTCCAAGTCTTCATTACTTATATTGCTGGATCTGTCCGCTGCTTTTGATACGGTCATCCACCAGATCCTCCTGTCAACCCTATTGAGAAAGGGCATCTCAGGAACCGCACTACAGTGGTTTGAGTCTTACCTCTCTGATAGGTCCTTCAAGGTATCTTAGAGAGGTGAGGTATCCAAGTCGCAACATCTAGCTACTGGGGTGCCTCAGAGCTCAGTTCTTGGACCACTTCTCTTCTCTGTCTACATGACATCACTAGGTTCTGTCATTTAGAAACATGGCTTTTCGTATCACTGCTATGCTGATGACACTCTACCTCTCATTCCATCCTAATGATCCGACGATAGCTGCTCGCATCTCAGCATGTCTAACAGACATTTCTTGCTGGATGATGGACCGTCACCTTCAACTCAACCTAGCTTCTACAGAACTGCTTGTAGTTTCAGCAAACCCATCACTTCATCACAATTTCACCTTCCAGTTAGACTCATCAACCATAACTCCTTCAAAAATAGCCAGAAACCTTGGAGTTGTGATTGATGATAAGCTGAATTTCTCAGACCACATTGCTAAAACTGCCCGGTCCTGCAGATTTGCTTTATACAATATTAGGAAGATCAGGCCCTTTCTTTCGGAACATGCAACACAACTCCTTGTTCAAGCTCTTGTTCTGTCCAGACTTGACTATTGCAATGCTCTCTTGGCAGGTCTTCCAGCCAATTCCATCAAACCTCTACAATTAATCCAAAATGCCGCTCGAAGATTAATCTTTAATGAACCGAAAAGAATGCACGTCACACCCCTGTTCATCAATTTGCACTGGCTACCAATAGCTGCTCGCATAAAATTCAAGGCATTAATGTTTGCCTACAAAACCACCTCTGGTTCTGCACCCCTTTACCTAAATTCAGTACTTCAGACTAGGGATGTGTGGGTCTAGTCGATTAGTCGACTAAACGGTTCAGCTCCTACTAGTTGACACTGAAAACAATAGTCGATTACACGAGAGAAAAAAAAAACAAAACATTTTATCATTAAAATTACCATCATTTTAACAATATATTTTAAAACATTTTAAATAACAAATTAAAATAAAACGTTTGACAAAGAATACATATGAAAATATTTAAATATTTTTAAAAGTGTATCTGAGCGGAAACTACATTTTTACCTCAGACCTCACATGCGTTTTCTTTGTGTCAGTTGCGGCGAGCTCAAAATGACCGCGCAAAAGACCAGCAAGGTGTGGGATTATTTTGAATGAGATGGAAACTTGAAAGCTTGTGCAAACTGTGTAATGTCAAACTGGCTTACAATAACTCTACTGGAGCGATGCGTACTCATATTCAATACAGGCATGTAGCGTTAGCTTAGAGGCTAGCCAAAGCCAGCAAATGTCAATCATGTCATGTACACTACAACTCGCCACCACTGCGGTCTGCGATCCCATCCGCGCCGTCTATTCCACTAAACGAAGTGGTGCATGATTTCCAGGCTCTTTTCGAAACTGTCTGCTTGCTTGTAGTTATCTCTGCGTGCCTGTGACTTCAGTTCCTGCCGAGCGCACTTTTTTAAGTGCAGAATCGCCTCTAGTCCCGTCTTTCACCAGACCACGTTAACGTTAAATTCACTGAACAAATGCGCATGGTCTGAGTAAGTAAAACAAGCATTGTTTTGCTTTTAGACGATATAGCCTACATGAAGTACATTTTTAAAAGCCATTTTAATGCTATTCCTTGATAAACTTTCCTATTGTTTATGACTTGCGTTTTAATATGTTGGCTAACTTTATATGAAGATGAAGAATTCTGTCAGTCTATTCATTGATTTTCCATTTCTGCATTGCTCCAGCCGATTTGAATAAATAAGCTATACACTAGTTTATGTTGAGTGTATGCTCTTCTCTTTTTTTTCTTCTTTTTAACGACCGCCTAAAATTAAATTAAGATAACGCGAGGTAAGCATATGGCATAATCGTGACCTATTTTTAGCAGAATTCATTGAGGGATTTGACAGTGTGATTCAAAGATTAAATATTTCAAGTGTGGGCTGTTATATAGACACATGCACAGTTTTTTTTTTTTTTTTTTTTTCTTTTGCCATTTTTGGGGGGTTTCAAGCTTTTAGACTAGTCGACTAGTCGGATACAAAACTTCTGTTTAAACGACAGTCAAATTAGTCGTAGTGCACATCCCTACAGACCTATGTGCCCTCTAGAAGCTTGCATTCTGCAAGTGAAGGACGCATTATTGTGCCATCCCAAAAAGGCACAAAATCACTTTCACAGACTTTTTCATTAACTGTTCCCACCTGGTGGAATGACCTGCCCAACTCAATCCAAGCAGCTGAATCCTTAGCCATCTTCAAGAAACGGCTAAAAACACATCTCTTCCATCTTTATTTGACCCTCTAACTCTATCACTCTCTATTCTAATTCTATTTTATCTATCCGTCTTCTTTTTATTTAAAAAAAAAAAAAAACACACACACCCTTGACCCTTTGCATGTTTATTCTCTAACTGCTGCTTTTTCTTTAAAAACTAACACTAGCTTTTTTCTATATTCTATCTACTTGTTTCAAAAAAGAAAAAAAAAATGTTTCTTTTTTCTATATTCTATCTACTTGTTTTCTTTAAAAAAAAAAGAAAGAAAAGAAAAAAAAAACCCTTGCTATGTGTACTGCGTTAGGCTAACTGAGACTTGTCATATCGCTTACATTTTGTGGCTCTTTTGTTGATTTTGATTGCTTCTATTGTCCTCTTTTGTAAGTCGCTTTGGATAAAAGCGTCTGCTAAATAACTAAATGTAAGTGTAAATGTGAATTGAATCTATTAGGCCACTTCCAGTACAAAGTTTCATCAGCTGTCTGGTCAGAATATTTCTAGGCTATGACTTTGATTTTTTTCCCAGACGTTTCTGTTGACAGTTTACTAAAAGTGCTTACAGGGCAGAGTGATGTCGTTGTTGTGAAGAAGGGCCTCATTTTCTCCTTTATTGCTCATACACACTGGCTTTATTTGTCCTATTACTACAATCCCCGTGAGTGCATTTAACAAAAATGGCCCAAACTCACCAAATTAGGAACAAACTGTTGGAATTTACTTTCTGCTTCTGCCTGAAAGGATGAGACTTCCTTTCTCGGAATCAAGTTGCCAGAGTCAGGATAAACTGATTGTCTTTTCTTTGTGAGACATATTACTCTAGATTTTTTCTTATTGCAGATCAGTTAAAGCTTGTAATTTTGCTATATTTTTCATCATTATTAGCTGTATGTGACGTTGTCATTGTTAGCTGATTTGACATGTTGCCGCTCTGGTGAGTTGAGTTGGATGTTTTTATAACTGTAGTCATGCATGAGTGATAAATCTTTAGTTTGCTCGTGTATTAATGAAAGTCTGTTACTACAGGTTGGCGCTTCTTGGGGAATGTTCCCCATTTATAATTAGCTCAGGCAGAAAGAGAAAAATTACAATAAAATAAAGACATGACTCATTTAATCATGAATCTATTAAACCTTCCAATACGTGATTACAGGTCTGGGAATGAATCATCAGCATTGCTTGATATCAGATGTCCGTAATTGCAATTTGTAATGCATGATGGAGAAAACAAGACCTCAATGACCTGATCTATGAATTAAAAATGGCCAAGGTCTGTAAATGTGACCCGACTGGCACGGTACTGATCGAACTGACCTGAACCCACTATGTTTACTTCTTCCCTGAATAGATATCTATCATATAACTTCAGAAGATTCTGAATATAGTGCAAAAGTCATATGAATGACTTTCTGTTTGATAGCAGCATCTGTGAAAAATAACATGAGGATGAGTAAATAATGACACAAATTTCAATGATAACCAAGCTTTGAGGGAAATGCGCACAGCTTATTATGAGCCGAAGGAGAAAACTCCCTCCCTTCCTCCTGTTTGTCATCACATTCCCCTCTTCGACAAACAACCTCAGTCTCTCTGGAGACTTTCCATCCATTCTTCTGTTATTTTGCTCTCTCGGTGCCAGGCAGGAACCCCCTTGGCATGTGAAATAAAGAATTATACGAGAGTGGTCTGCCATTCGCCACGCATCATTCAAAATTCAGAAGTTCTGTCTGAGTTTTATTAGCCCGGGTAGCAGGAACGTGCTCATAACGTGATGGCTTTACATCGAGCTCCAATAGAGTTATGCCAAATGCAAATTGCATCAGAGGTGTTAGAATGTCGTTTTTATTGCACTAGGATCTCTGTGGATGACACTGGAAATTCATTACGCCGAAATACCCATATTACATTTTTGAAGGGGAAGAAAGGCGTGCTAAGCAGACATTTCTATGCTAGAGTAATGGTCCCTCGGTGTAATGACTTTACAAAAGAAAAGCCACAGGCAGGGATGTAATGTGGTTTTAGAAGTGGTCTGGATCACATACCTGGACTGGAGGGATGTGATCGCGTTCCAGACGATTTCACAATCAGTGAGAGAAAGTCAGAAGTGAGTGTGTGTGAGAAAGCTATTGGCGCTTATTTGGATTTCTCCATTATACATTGAGAGAGGTAATTAGAAATGATTAAATGGCTCGTGATAATTGTCTGGAGAGGGCTTGTGGGATTGAGAGCTTTTGAATCGGAGAACTCAAGGACCGACTGCGTTGTCTCATGAAAGTGAATGGTCTTGTGTTTTAGCTGGCTAATCATGTGCTATAATTCCATATGAAGTCTCTCTAATGGAAACGGTGCAGGTGTAATTGAAGTTATAGTAATTGCATCTCAGAGCTTCATAATATACAGTAGCAAGGACACTTTGAAATGGCATTGGGCGGACTTGATATAATTCCCTCTTTTCTCATATATCATGTCAAATTAATTTTTTTATTTTTGTAAAAAAAAAAAATGAGTGAAATGGTAGCATTCTTCTTTCTGTAGATCACTGTAAACATTACCAACATGACATACACAAAGACAGATGTATCACTGCACTATAGAAGTCCATTCACTTAGTTCGTTTACTATGGTATTTGTGTAATCTCAGACACTCACCCACATATAGGCCTATAGCTTTTTGCACATCCATATATAACAGATCATAGTATAATAGCATCAAGAAATAATTGGATCATTTTTCCCAGCTCTATTACACTTTTCTTCACATCTATCTATCTATCTATCTATCTATCTATCTATCTATCTATCTATCTATCTATCTATCTATCTATCTGTCTATCTATCTGTCTATCGTGCTATTGATCATTCTATTTTTCTATCAGTCGTTCTAATTGATTGCTCTGTGGTTCTTTCTGTCTGTCTGTTTGTCTATATATCGTTCGTTCTATCATTCTATCATGCTATTGATCATTATATCATTCTTCACATCTATCTATCTATCCATCTATCTATCTATATATCGTTCTATCGTTCTATCATTCTATTGATCATTCTATCTTTCTTTTTTTGTATATTATATTATTGTGGTATTTTTGAATTTTCAGACACATAAACAGTACAATCACAAGACAGGACAAAACACAACTACATAAACAAGAAGGGAAAAAAAAAAGAAAAAAAAAAAAAGAAAAAACCTCCTTCAATCAGATTCAATTTTGCAGGTAACCACATCACCAAGTAAAGGCAGAGGGGGATCAAAGCCACTTTTTGCACAATATGACATCATAGACAAAGCAAAATAATATTGTAATAATAACAATTATAAAATAATAATAATAATAATAATGATAATAGGTAACAACCTAGGCCTTAAGGAAAATGACCATAGTAACTGAGAGCGAACAGATTTGCAACAGTGTCAACATTGTCACTAGTTTTGACAAATAATTGAGGAAAAGAAAAAGTTAAATATTGAAATGAAATTTAGAAAGAAAAAACCTGAGCATATTAAGATTGACACGGAAGTTAAAGAAGATAGCAATTACAATAGAAAATTAAATAAGCTTGTAACAGGTGATTGAAAAAAGGCCTCCAAGAGGGATCAAACTGATCTATATTTCCAGAAATACTATATCTAAGTCTTTCCACATGCAGGGTGGAGGAGAGTTCTGACAACCAAATTCTGAATAGTGGCTTCGACTTTTTCTTCCACACGCAGAGAATACATTTTTTTGCAATCATCATACCATACTGTATAGGCAGTCGGAAAGCATGGCTAAGACGCTGCAAGGAAGCTGACCAGCCAAGAACAGCAGTCGCAGGATCTAAAGGAAGCTCACATGCATAAGCATCAGAGAGAAAATTAAAGACTTCTGACCAGAAGTCATGCCCAAAAAAGATGACCAAGAGAGCCCTCCACAGATTCACACTCATTGCAGAGAGGGGAAATAGTAGGATAAAAAGTGTTCAGTTTGACCCTTGAATAATGTAATCTATGCAGCACCTTGTACTGAATAAGCTGGTGTCTGGCATTAATAGACCTTTTGCCCAGTCCTCCTCAGAAACCTGGAAATCCAATTCATTTTCCCAATCGTTTTTCAGATGATTAGTAGTAGGGATATGCCGGTATCAAATTTTCATGTTGCGATTAATTGCTAATGCTTTTATCACGGTATAGGGTATTATCACAATATTGAAATTTAGTTGCAAAAAAGTTTTGTCAAAATTGTATAACAGGTTTAATATCTTTTTTTCTTATAACAAAAATAACTGAACATTTAAATACAATAAAGCAATACAGAAAAAAATTATAAAGTTAAACATTTTACACAGATTAAAGTGCAAAAGAATTATAAAGACCAATAAGTAGCGTATCAATTTACAATAAGATCTCATTAGTTAACCTTAGTTAATGCATTAACATTAACAATGAGCAATAGCTACATTTGCTAGAGAAGTTATTAATCTTTGTTAAGCTCGGGTTCATAAAAATAAATAAATAAATAAATAAAAAAATAAAAAATTGTTGCAACTGTTGCAACTTTCGATTTTAACAACGTATTATTAAATATTGGAATTACCTAAGATTGATGAATGTTTATAAGAATTTTTAATTGGGAGTTTGTTAACTAATGAATTAACTAATGTTAACTAATGAAGCTCTAATGTAGTGTGACCGAACAATAAAGAATCAAAACACTTTCAAACAATATCTAGGGCATGTTGTAGTCCAGATTAAAATGTAAAAAACTTTTAAAATAAATAGCCTATTAAGTCTAAATATTTAAGTATTTGGCGCTGTGATGAACACCATAGCGAACACAGAAATCTGATTTAAATAATTTTAATACATTTCAGAAACTGAAAGTAGTGCAGCTGGTTTTTAAGGGGTTTCCGGGGTAACGGCCGCAGTTTTGCTGTTTATCGCCATCTGCTGTCAGAGAGTGAATGTGCGCCTTCATTCAGCGCGTCTCCTTCACGTGTTCCGCCGTGCGCTTCTCATCAGTATTTGTTTACGTCAGAGTGAGAGCACATGCATCAGTTTACAGCGGTGTTGTGCATTTAACCAGTTGATGGGAAAAGTACTCTTAAAATGCATTCAAAATTCTGATTAATTTGTAATAAATTATTATTCTCTGTATTTTGAAGTGCCCACGATAACAATAACGTGCATATTCATTATCGTGATATATCGCATTACCGAATACCAGCACATGTGTAATTAATAGAGATATCTAACTGACTTTGGGGTATTGGGGGTACAAGTAAGCAATTTGTGTAATTCATTATTAGCTGATAATGTTTCAAAATTTGGCATAGTGGAACGAACATAATTTCTAATTTGTAGGTATCTGAAAAAGTGTGAAGGAAGGTCATACTTCTCTTTTAGCTGAGAAAATGTAGCAAAACTTTTGTCCATATATAAATCTCACAAGGTGAGAATTCCTTTTCTAGCCCAACCTGTGAACACTGGATCTAAGAGTGAAGGTTTAAAGGCATGGTTGCAACTGACTGGAGCAAACAAAGAGGCATTTGGCAGTTTAAATATCTTGCTGATCTGACACCATATCCTAAGAGAATTATTAATCATAAAATGGCATCCTTCTGCAGCTTTAGATGTCTCTGGGGCTGCAAATAGCAACGAGGAGAGAGACGAATTTGAAGGACCCCGTTCAATCACAAGCCATGAAGGAAGATCATCTGAGAAAGTATCGGGGTGTGGGTCATACCAGTAAGTTAAGGCTCTACAATTGGCAGCCCAATAATAGTGCTGAAAATTTGGTAGACCTAAACCCCCCAGTGACCTTGGCTTACACACATGTAATTTAGATATTCTATGTGTTTTGAAGCCCCAGACAAATGGCAGTACAATAGAGTCTAAAATTTTGAAGAACTTTTTAGGCAAGTATATTGGTAAGTTCTGAAAAAGATATAAGAATCTGGGCAATGTCACCATCTTAATAGCGTTCACACGCCCCATCATTGATAGTGGTAGGGTCCGCCAGCATTTTATATTGCTCTTTAGGTTTTCTATCATAATTAAATAATTAAGCTTATATATCTCCTTAGGGTTTCTAGGTATATTAACTCCAAGATATTTCAAGCTATTTATGGCTATTTTAAAAGGTAAACTACAATATTAATATTAGTTAGTCAATTTTATTAGTTATTGCCAAAAATTCACTTTTTTGCCAGTTTAGTGAGTAACCAGAGAGTTTACCAAATGTTTCTAACAGGTTTAGTAATGGAGGTATAGACTGTTCTGGGTTGCGAAGATAAAAAAAAAAATAAAAAAAATAATAATAATATAAAATAATATTGTCTGCGTAAAGAGAAATATAATGATTTATTCGGCCTATATTTGGGGCCAGTATTAAGGGATTCTTTTTAATGGCAAGGGCGAGAAGTTCGATTGCAACTGCAAAAAGCAAAGGCGAAAGAGGACAGCCCTGACGGGTGCCTCTATATAGTCGGAATTGAGATGACCTATTAAAGTTGGTGAGAACCGAAGCCCTAGGATGGGCGTATAACATCCTCACCCAAGAGGCAAATGTATCACCCATGTTAAATTCTCTAATCACAGCTAAAATATAGTCCCATTCAATTTGGTCGAATGCCTTTTCTGCATCCAAGGCAAGAATTGCAATACTGGTTTTAGAATCAAATCTGGTGTATAAGATATTCATTAATCGTCTGACATTAAAAAAGGAAAAACGGCCAGGAATAAAACCAGATTGGTCAGGATGAATATTTTTTTACAATACAGTAATTTAATCTATTAGCAAGAATCTTAGTAAGAATTTTAAGATCAGAATTCAAAAGAGCAATGGGACGATATGATGATGGGTCTGTATCTTCTTTACCTTTTTTTTGGAATTAAAGAAATATTTGCCTCATAAAAGGACTGGGGGAGCTTGTGTTCACCAAATGAGTGATTAAACATCCTCAACAGCAAAGGAGAAAGAATCAGCGCAAATCTTTTGTAAAATTCAATTCCAAAGCCATCTGGGCCAGGTGCCTTACCACTAGGGAAAGACTTGATAGCATCTAGCATCTCTACGGTTATATCTGCATTCAAAGTGACCTGCTCTGTACACCCCAACTTTGGAAGCTGTAATGAATAAAGAAAGTTAGTTAGTAGTGAGGGGTCAGAGCAGCCCTTTGATTTGTATAATTCTTCGTAAAATTCTTTAAATGTATCATTGATCTCAATGGGATTTGTTAAAAAGACACCTTCCTTGTTTTTTATTTTATGGATTGCTCTATTGGCTTGCAGCCCCCCTCAGCTGACGAGAAAGCAATTTGTCTGGTTTATCCCCAAGTTCAAATTGTTCCCTTTTGAGGGAACTTCAAACTGCATCCTCTAGGGGTCGCTATGGGGAACGCCGTCAGCGTGACCCGTGTCTGAAGCATATATACAAAAACACCACATGTTGGGCGGCGACAGCCTATGACGTCACTACCCGCACGACCACAGTATAAAGGGGCACCGGGAAAATACGTCATTCTCTTCTTCGTCTTCAGTGACTGTTTTGTTTGAAGCGTGCATTCTACTGGTAAGAACGATTTTCTACTGTTACTATGGTGAGCATTAGCAAGGCGTTTAAGAGATGTGTGCACCCGTGTCCTCTTTATTTGACACCCGATGACACACACGATCTTTGCGTCTTTTGTTTGGGCGAGGAGCACGCACGCGATGTCCTCGAGGGGGCAATCTGCATGCACTGTGAGCTTTTTTCTATGAGAAAGCTCTGCTCTCGTCTGTCTCTCTTTTCGAGGAAGGAGGGGCAGCCGTCTGCTTCCTGCGGTTCAAGACCCACTGCTGCTGAGGCACGGAGGAGAATGAGCTTGTGGGGCTCGCAGACGGATCTGGCTGATGAGTTAGAGAGGGGGCTTTCCTTCTCGCGCTCGTCGGCCGCGAGCGAGGGTGAGCCACGGCATGATGATGATGCAGTCTCGCTGACATCATCTGATCTGGAGGCTAGTGCTCTGCTGGGTTATGCCCAGGAAGAGCAGGAGATGTCTGAGGGCGAAGAAGTTGAGACTGAGCCCTCTCAATCCTCCTGCCCTGCGTATGACGAGTTGTTGGAGGTTATGGAACGTGCCACGGCGAGGCTTGACTTGCCGTGGAAGCGTGCCAAGATGGTGGCGCCGCGAGGTCGTCTCGATGAGCGTTATCTTCCTGTCCATAGCCCCCCAGCTCGAGTGAGCCTCCCATTTCTTCCTGATCTCCATGTGGAGGTTGAGAGGGAATGGAAAAAGCCATTTTCCTCTCGCATTCATAGGTTTCAGCATACCAGTTATGCTAACATTGAGGGGATGCGTGAAAACGGCTATGAGGGGATGCCCCCTGTGGAAGAGACACTAACTAGCTATCTCTCTGTGGGCGAGATATCCTCTCTCAAGGCTCCCTCCTTGCCATCTAAGCCCCTTCAGGAAACATCTCGCTTAAATGGCAGGGCATACGCAGCAGCAGGTCAGGCTGTCGCTTCGTTGCACACGATGGCAGTGCTTCAGGCATACCAGGCTGATCTGCTGAAAGACCTGGATATAAGGGTCAGGGCTTGTCACCTGATGAAGTAGCTGAGCTGCGCCCCACCACGGATTTGGCTCTCCGTGCCACTAAGCAGGCCGCCACTGCTATGGGCAGGTCTATGGCAACCATGGTGGTAACGGAGAGACATCTGTGGGTGAATCTGGCAGATGTTGGGAAGAAAGAGAATGGCTTTCTTCTCGATGCTCCAGTCTCGCCTTCTGAGCTTTTCGGTACCTCCGTCGAAACGGTGGTCGAGAAGTTTAGGGAGGCGAAGGCGTGCTTGTGCCTCGTGACTCGTGCCCCTCCCCCACCTGTGGGTAGGGCTAGAGGGAGGCGCGAGTCAAAGAGAGGTAGGCAAGACC
Source organism: Spinibarbus caldwelli (assembly GCA_039654775.1). Classification (NCBI taxonomy): domain Eukaryota; kingdom Metazoa; phylum Chordata; class Actinopteri; order Cypriniformes; family Cyprinidae; genus Spinibarbus; species Spinibarbus caldwelli. The sequence goes on along the minus strand of CM077242.1, from coordinate 5,770,420 downwards.
TGAGTGAGGTGATCCAGACGAGGCGTTCTCAACGCTCTCGTCCGGACCAGAGTAAGACTTGAACATCTATTCCCTTCCCTCGGGGGGCCTGTCATCTGCCCTCATCTTCCCCTCTCTAATTCCCCTGCAACCACCGTTAATTCCACCTGACCGAGGTTGGGTGGGACCCTAGAAACCTGCGTTTTAAGAACATTTCAGTCTCTATGCTGGACTTATGATGTTTTGGTTAAGTTCTATGTTTCATAGAAACTACCTTACTGATGGTCCGGACCCGACTCTTCGGATTTCGCCTCCGGGACTGATCTCATGCGCAGGAACCATGGATGGGTGAGTACGATCCAGTTCTAAAACGTCTCACTGGTATTTGTGTGTCCTTGCAACACTGCAGTTCCAGGACCTGCGGGTCTTTTTACTTCAGTTTCTTGGCAGGGGACGCCTCTTTTTGGGATGGTACATGGCTATCTGAGGATATCTATGTGCTAGCTTAGGGACTGCTCCCCTTTCTGGGGTTTTTAAGTAGCAATCTCCCTGAGCCCTTGCCTAGAGTGTGCTATCTCCCCTGCTAGGGTGAAAGTAAATAGCCCACTATTGTGGCAGCTTCTCTGGAGGGCTTACCGGATTTTTAGGCCAGTGGTCAAGCTAGCTTTGCTCCCCTCACCATAGAGGGTCACCTATGAGCATGCCGCTCCCTTCTGAGCATCTGAGTTCCCTCTCATGCTGAGAGTTGAGATCTCCGCTCTCCAGAGCTATGTTTGTTGGTTGATCTAGCATTGCTCCCCTCACCATAGAGGGTCACCTATGAGCATGCTGCTCCCTTCTGAGCGTCTGAGTTCCCTGTCATGCTGAGAGTTGAGTTCTCCGCTCCCCAGAGCTCTGTGACCCTATGCTCTCCTTGTTGGTCGAGCTGGCGTTGCTCATAGAGGGTCACCTCTGAGCATGCCGCTCCCTTCTGAGTGTCTGAGTTCCCTCTCATGCTGAGAGTTAAGTTCTCCGCTCTCCAGAGCTCTGTCATTTAGCAGCCTCAGGTTGTTAGGCCTCTCTATGCCTCCCTGTTGGGTTGCTCTCCTTGTTGGTAGAGCTAGCATTGCTCCCCTCATTATTGAGGGTCACCTATGAGCATGCCGCTCCCTTCTGAGTATCTGAGTTCCCTCTCATGCTGAGAGTTAAGTTCTCTGCTCTCCAGAGCTCTGTGACCATATGTTCTCCTTGTTGGTCAAGCTGGCGTTGCTCCCCTCACTATTGAGGGTCACCTATGAGCATGCCGCTCCCTTCTGAGCGTCTGAGTTCCCTCTCATGGTGAGAGTTAGGTTCTCCGCTCTCCAGAGCTATGTTTGTTGGTCGAGCTAGCATTGCTCCCCTCACCATAGAGGGTCACCTATGAGCATGCCGCTCTCTTCTGAGTGTCTGAGTTCCCTCTCATGCTGAGAGTTAGGTTCTCCGCTCTCCAGAGCTATGTTTGTTGGTCGAGCTAGCATTGCTCCCCTCACCATAGAGGGTCACCTATGAGCATGCCGCTCCCTTCTGAGCGTCTGAGTTCCCTCTCATGCTGAGAGTTGGGTTCTTCGCTCCCCCAGAGCTCTGTCATCAGCAGCCTCAGGTTGTTAGGCCTCTCTATGCCTCCCTGTTGGATTGCTCTCCTTGTTGGTAGAGCTAGCATTGCTCCCCTCATCATAGAGGGTCACCTATGAGCAAGTCGCTCCCTTCTGAGCGTCTGAGTTTCCTCTCATGCTTAGAGTTGGGTTCTCCACTCCCCCAGAGCTCTGTGACCCTATGCTCTCCAGAACCCTAGAACGGTGTTTACAATCCATGTTATGGTAAGTACGCACACTAGTCTCTGTGCACTTTCTGAAAGCCACGGTGTGGCAAGATTGTACACCAAGTGTTTTGCGTTCTTTCTAAAATCCTGTACGGTATGGGTTACGCGCTGCGGCTTCGTGCCCTTTCTTTGAGTCGGTCAGGCCCCGGTTTCACCTTGGGCCCCACTCTACCTATGTATCCCCAGTGATACTGACTTGAACAGGGTGTTGCTACCAAGGATCTGTTGAGACAGTTCCTTCAGCGACCTCATGCAGAGCAAGCAGTAGCCCCTGGGTGACAGGCCAAGACCTAGTTACTATCCTAGGCGCTTGGTCGTATCCCCTTAAAGGAATCTCTGCTTCTGATTCCAAGCCTTTGAGCTCTACCCTGAGTAGGGAACACTGCGTCCCCTAGGCTCGGTGCCATGCTTCGGACGCAAGCTTCAGACGAAGAGGTGAATGATGTATTTTCCCGGTGCCCCTTTATACTGTGGTCATGCCGGTAGTGACGTCATAGGCTGTTGCCGGCCATCATGTGGTGTTTTTGTATATATGCTTCAGACACGGGTCACGCTGACGGCGTTCCCCATAGCGACTCCTAGAGGACGCAGTTTCTCATTCCCTACTCAGGGAACCATGGTTACATATGTAACCTGAGACGTTTTTGCTTTACTTTTTAACAACATATTGTTAACTTGGTTTGAGAGAATTGAGTTATATTGCAATTTGAGTGCGGTAATTTCATTAAGAACATCCAAATCTGTAGAATCTCTTTATGCGTCTTCTAACCGAGTAAGATTATTATCAGTTTCTAAGAGACGTTTTTCCCTTTGTTTTTTAAGACTGGACTCATGAGATATATGTCCTCTCAAAACAGCCTTTAGGCTTTCCCATAGTGTTGAATCTGAAACCTCGTCCATGTCATTAAATTTGAGAAACTCAGCAAGCAACTCTGTTAAATGCTCACAAAAACTGGCATCTGAGAGCAAGGTAGGATTAAAACGCCAGTTATAGCTAGGCTTAATTTCTAATAAATCTAGAGAGACTGTCACCGCTGAGTGATCAGAAATTATTCTATTATGATGTTTCATTAATTTAACACAGGGAATAATTTTAGAATCAACTAAAAATAAATCAATCCTAGAGTATGATTTATGAACTTGCGAAAAAAAGTGTACTGTTTGTCCACTGGATATTTTAATCTCCAGATATCAACAAGGTCAAAAGAATTAATAAGATCATTAAGAACAACCGTGGAATTGGGCAAGGATATGTCAGAGCGTGATGGAAATCTGTCTATAGCAGGGTCTAAAACTAAGTTGAAATCACCACCTATTATAAGGTGTGAGTTTAGAGTGGTTGGTAAAAGATTAAAAACTTTGCAAAAAAAAAGTGGGGTCATCAAAATTAGGTCCATACACATTGAGCAATGTGACATGAATTGAGGAAAGCAGCCCAGATACAATTACATAACGGCCATCAGGGTCGCTGATCGTAGATATGTACTTGAAAGGGACCGATTTACGAACCAAAATAGCTAATCCTCCGGCCCTGGATGAAAAAGAAGACTCAGAGAGATACCTGAGAGATCCAGCTGCATCTCAGTCATTGTTCAGAATGCCTTATATGTGTCTCTTGCAAAATAATATATCAGCAGCGATCGACTTCAAATAAGAAAAAACGTTAGCTCTCTTAATCTGATTGTTTAATCCACGGATGTTACAACTGGCAAAAGTGACATTGCCACCTTTAAATAAGGGTCCCCTACCAGCCATAATGTATATTATCTGAAGTAGTGGCGGCTGCAAAAGAGTTTGAATGAATATTAATCAGAGAAGGAGATACGCAGGCAAAAAATACTAAACACAACGAAAAAAAAAAAGATAAGACCACCCACCCTTCCCCTTTTGTCAGCTTCTCAAATGAAGCCAAGAAGATAATCTCATATGAACAGTGGAGTTGCTGGGCAGCATAAGGAGTGAAAGAAAAACTTGTCTATCAAATAACCTTAAATAAAGAAAATCAAGTGACTCCCTCGCAGCCTCCATACCAATAGAATGACCATTAACAAAAGAACTGCTCTATAAACCTGAACTACAGTGAGTTTAGCACAAAACCCTTATAACAAAGATATAATACATGAACTATTCATACAAATGTTTGACAGGCTCAATATCAAATATGATCGTTAACAGTCTGAGTGTCTTTTTTCGATTGAAGATATACTCACAACCTCCAAAAAAGGCCACCATTGAACAGAAAGAGTTAAAGTCTTTCAAACATAGTCATGTCAAGAATCAGTCCTGAACTGCAGAAAAGGAAGGCTCTTGTTCTGCGATGGAATTCACAAAATCTTCAGTCTCTGCCACCGAACCAAAGATTTTCTTTTTATTGCCTTGGGTGACAATAAGCTGCGTGGGAAACAGCAGTCCGAAACAGATACTGGCCTCCTTCAACTTCTTTTTCACTCCGTCAAACGCCCTTCGTTGAGATAGCACTTCTGCTGTAAAATCTGGGAAAATGGAGACGTGCACTTCCTTGTATTTTAAAGGCATATGTTGCCGCGCAAGCCTTAGTGTCATCTCTTTGACCGGATAATGATGTATCCTCGCGATCATGATTCGTGGACGCCCTCCTTTTGATGGTGAAGGGCCGGTACGATGTGCACGGTCAACTTTAATCCCTCCAGGAAAGTTCTCGGCTTCCAGGAGGTTCGAGATGAGTTTTTCCACAAACTCAGTTGGGCGGCCAGCTTCCACGTTCTCGGGTAGGCCGACAATTTTGATATTCTGTCGTCGAGAGCGTCCCTCAAGATCATCCAGTTTAGCACGCAAGGCCTTATTAGTCGCTAGGATTTCTTGAAGAGAGCCCTTGAGATCAGAAATGCGGCTTTCATGTTCGGCGTTAACACCCTCAAGGCCCGTGATACGCGAGGTGGTTTCAGAAAGTGCTGTTTGCAACTGGGATAGAGTCGCTTCCAAGGAGTTAAATCTGTTGTTCATACTGTTATTCATAGTTTGAATGGCCGTCAGAATAGCAGTTGAGTCTGGGGCTGTGCGAACATCACCATCACCAGGAGACTCGCATTCATTAGACAATGACTTCTTGGCCATTTGTTCACCTGCGCTGGTTGGTGAATCACCTTTCTTGGACTTAGCCTTCTTCATTTCACTGGTAGATAATGTTGAGCAAACTTTTGCAATGAAAATAGTCAGAAATATATCAATTTAAAAGAGACTTTGAAGGAGCTATCTATCTATCTATCTATCTATCTATCTATCTATCTATCTATCTATCTATCTATCTTTCTTTCTTTCTTTCTTTCAATTAAGGCTTTGTTAAGCCAACATTTAAAATCTGTCATGATAAACCTTGTTTTAAAATCACACCTATTTTAGTCTGTTATAGGAGTAAGGATTTAAATTTTAATTTAAATCGTATTCTCAACTCAAATATGTACACAAAAACTCACTGATGCTTGATAAAATCCACCAGGTTTGGAATGACATAAGAGTGAGTTATTTTTGAGTGAAAACCTTTTAACGTCAACCAGAGATCCCCCTTTGAATAGATGGTTGTTGGCCAGATTAAGATATAAAATGTACCTGGTTTAAAGCTGTCTGTCAAAAGTTGCTTGTGAAACTAACAGTCTGTGTGTAGTGAGCCCAGACAGGCAGACAGCCTAGTCGAGCAGAGAGCAAGAGAGACCAGTACTGTTTGCTTGTGTACAAATAGTAATGTGTACAGTGAGTACTGGCCCACTTTGAGAACCATTGAGCGCCCTTAGGGTTTGTGCATTTTCATGCATTGCTCTGCCAGTCGGTGTCACTGCTGAGGGCAAACAACAGAAGGAATCAACACACCGAGAGCTTTTCTTCTGCAGGTTTCTTGTAGGATGTGTCAGCTGTAAGTACTATTTAAATTCATAGTCATTTGAGACTCAGGGTGTCAGAAAGAGAAAGAGAGCAAGAAAGGTTTCCCTGACACCTCATGATTCAGCCCCACTAGGGTGCCCACGTGTTTGAAAAGATATTTGGCCTGGAGGTAGAGAAGTTAAAGGTGACCCTGCTTTCACTCAGGTAATTAACCGCCACAGGGTGTCAGATCCCCTCACACTGTGGCGTAGCGCTGAAACAGCACGACACCATGAATGACAGTTAATATCTGCACGCTGTTTAGCATCGCTGAAAACTATGACAGCAGCCGAATGTATCTGCCAGTCTGTCTGATTCAAGTCACCCTCCGCAGCTGCCACCTCCTTTAGACCGGATTCTCCTGTCACTGTGTCCCATCTTATCACATGTCTCTGTGTCAGACACATGTGGACACATCAGATCACCTTCTGATGTCACTCTCTCTGTCTTTGTTCCCTACTTCCAGGGATTGACTGGCCATAATAAGCATAACTTTTTCTGGTGGGTCAGTCGTGTCCTGGCTGTTGTAACCAAATTAAAGGAGAAGTGCATGTTAAAATGCTGTATATACAGGTGCATCTCAATAAATTAGAATGTCGTGGAAAAGTTCATTTATTTCAGTAATTCAACTCAAATTGTGAAACTCATGTATCAAATAAATTCAATGCACACCGACTGAAGTAGTTTAAGTATTTGGTTCTTTTAATCGTGATGATTTTGGCTCACATTTAACAAAAACCCACCAATTCACTATCTCAACAAATTAGAATACTTCATGAGACCAATTAAAACATTTTTAGTGAATTGTTGGCCTTCTGGAAAGTATGTTCATTTACTGTATATGTACTCAATACTTGGTAGGGGCTCCTTTTGCTTTAATTACTGCCTCAATTCGGCGTGGCATGGAGGTGATCAGATTATGGCACTGCTGAGGTGATATGGAAGCCCAGGTTTCTTTGACAGTGGCCTTCAGCTCATCTGCATTTTTTGGTCTCTCGTTTCTCATTTTCCTCTTGACAATACCCCATAGATTCTCTATGGGGTTCAGGTCTGGTGAGTTTGCTGGCCAGTCAAGCACACCAACACCATGGTCATTTAACCAACTTTTGGTGCTTTTGGCAGTGTGCGCAGGTGCCAAATCCTGCTGGAAAATGAAAGCAGCATCTTTAAAAAGCTGGTCAGCAGAAGGAAGCATGAAGTGCTCCAAAATTTCTTGGTAAACGGGTGCAGTGACTTTGGTTTTCAAAAAACACAATGGACCAACACCAGCAGATGACATTGCACCCCAAATCATCACAGACTGTGGAAACTTAACACTGGACTTCAAGCAACTTGGGCTATGAGCTTCTCCACCCTTCCTCCAGACTCTAGGACCTTGGTTTCCAAATGAAATACAAAACTTGCTCTCATCTGAAAAGAGGACTTTGGACCACTGGGCAACAGTCCAGTTCTTCTTCTCCTTAGCCCAGGTAAGACGCCTCTGACGTTGTCTGTGGTTCAGGAGTGGCTTAAGAGGAATACGACAACTGTAGCCAAATTCCTTGACACGTCTGTGTGTGGTGGCTCTTGATGCCTTGACCCCAGCCTCAGTCCATTCCTTGTGAAGTTCACCCAAATTCTTGAATCGATTTTGCTTGACAATCCTCATAAGGCTGCGCTTCTCTCGGTTGGTTGTGCATCTTTTTCTTCCACACTTTTTCCTTCCACTCAACTCTCTGTTAACATGCTTGGATACAGCACTCTGTGAACAGCCAGCTTCTTTGACAATGAATGTTTGTGGCTTACCCTCCTTGTGAAGGGTGTCAATGATTGTCTTCTGGACAACTGTCAGATCAGCAGTCTTCCCCATGTTTGTGCAGCCTAGTGAACCAAACTGAGAGACCATTTTGAAGGCTCAGGAAACCTTTGCAGGTGTTTTGAGTTGATTAGATGATTGGCATGTCACCATATTCTAATTTGTTGAGATAGTGAATTGGTGGGTTTTTGTTAAATGTGAGCCAAAATCATCAAAATTAAAAGAACCAAAGACTTAAACTACTTCAGTCTGTGTGCATTGAATTTATTTAATACACAAGTTTCACAATTTGAGTTGAATTACTGAAATAAATGAACTTTTCCATGACATTCTAATTTATTGAGATGCACCTGTATAGGTGTATATTTTCAAAATGCAATAAAATGTTTCCTCTATACCTATAAGTATATCCAACTTTACCTAGATACATTACTCTCACATTAAGCGGTATCTACTATATAGCAAATCTCAGCTGCTTCATTGTTACAAAATATTGTTGAAAAATGCATATTATCACCCTTTGATATATTAAAAGTTGAAGATATAGTGCATCCTACTTTACCTGCTTGTAGCATGTAAAATTAAATGACCTATATAGCAAATCTTATGTGAGTGATTGTCATCGCAAATATTATTGCACAGTTCTATATATAAAGTTGTATATATATTGTATCCAACTCTATTTGCATATATACATTACACTCACATAAATTGCATAAATCATTGCACAATATAAACTAATATTATTGCCCACAATGCCCAGTTCTAATCTGCTAAATGTGACTAAGACATGAAGATATTAAGATAAACATTAACACCTTAATTTTCTGTAAAGCTATACAAATAAACTTGACTTGATTATTGAAAATGTAAGTTTGTACATATTGCATTTACCATTTATCTCTTAGTTTATATAAAGCACTTATAACACTTACATTTAATGTTTTATAATAATTATAATAATAATAATTTTTATTGTTCAAATTACATTGAATGTGCTAGCTTTGTAGTTTTAAGAAGTTAAGCCAGATATATCAAAATTAGTATTTAATAATAATTATTAAGGGTATTAATAAGGAAACCTCACGCATCAGTCAAGGCTCTCAGATCCAAGGGATTGCTATGATATCTTCTTGGAATACTTTTTGTATACCTGGTTTCAGATAGTATTAGACCTTTCAATAAATATTATGTAATGCAATATATATATATATATATTTTTTTTTTTTTGCATTTAACAGTAGTTATGTAACAGTATGTAACAGTAGTTATGTGTACTGTTACATGTAACAGTAGTTATGTAAACAAGTTATGGTTTAACTTGCCATTCTCACAACTCTTTAGTCTCATAAACCCCTGCAGTTCCATCATGAACCTCTAGGGGTTTGCACACTCTGGGTTGGGAAACTCTGAACTACTGTAGATAACAGAGCATGCAGTAGTCTGTTTTATTCCAGCAGTCTTTAGTCCCAGTCTTCTCATCGTCTCTTAATCAAGTCATACTTAGACATATATCCATTCTCCTGGCCTGTCCAGCACGCACTGGCAGCTACGGTCACTTTATCTCTGCAAATGCCTGACACGATAGGACAAACTGCCAACCGGTTCCTGTCATCTTCATCGCCCTGTTCTCCGCTGGTCCCCTTTGAGCCTCAGTTGAGGAGTGTATCTGTCACTGAGACGCCTTTCTCCTCAGACCAATTATTTGATTAGGCCGGGATCTCGCTCCAGTGGTTTAGCCGGCTAATGAGCAGCCAGGACTAGAGCGGGCTAAGCCCCCCAATAAAAGAGGAATTACATAAAAAAAAAAATCCCAACACCCTCTCATTTTATGGTTTTATTTGTCATTTTAATGAAGAAGGGGGTAGATTAAAGTCCAATAGTTTAACCTACTCCTGACCACAAGAATCCCACTGTACTCAGCTGTTGAGTTTCTAAGAAAACTGTGATTGGTTTTAAATATGTAAATGGATCAATGACGTGACGCTAATTTTTTTGTGTCTATATGGTTTAATTAAATTTAAAAAGGTTAAAATTTCAAAATAAATGTGCAAATTAATTGCATACATTCTCTTTTTTGTGCACCAAGTCTAACATTTCTGGTTTTAATTAATTTTGAGAGAATATTTGAGGGATTATTGCAAAAATGTCAATGCGGTGTAACCGTTAAAAACTTGTAACAAAAAATTGATCTTGTTTAAAAAAGGTGAAATTCTCAATAAAACACCAGATTAGCTAGTTTAGTATAATCGTACATTAATACTATTTAATAGTAAATAAAAGTAAATGGAGCACCATTGTTCTGAATATTATAATTAATTTGGGGAATTATGGAAGTGAAGTCAAATTCCTTGGGTGTCAAGGTGGTGTAACCACCATTCAAGGAGCCATTTTGTTAATATTTTGCAAGAAGATCATGTGACAGGAAATTATATCACAGAGAAGGACCTCTGGTGATACTAACTGTTGCATGCAAAGGTTAGTAACTCTCTTTAAAATGTGAGATAATTTGACATTTTTAGGGTATGGTCAGGTATTCTTAGGTATACATGTCAAATGGTATGACCTCAGAAATACATTGATAATTCATCATTATTATGAAGATGAGTATTAACTTTAAAAATGACATTTGATATATTCCCACCAAGGTCATGTACTTACATCAGTGTCCACGATAATGCATGTCAAATTTGATTTTAAATTGAAATGTCAATTGGTGTAACCGGTTACACCATTTGACTCCTATTACAAGCCTTTCTTTTAGGGGCCAATTTAGTCAAATATCACTAGTTTATGATGCTGATTAAAGATGTAATATAAACTAACCTACTATTTGGAACTATTTTCAAGTGTTAAATGTTATATTTTTTGAGAAAGTGGTTCTTTAGCTACAACTTTATTATTAAAGCTCTGTAAGTCCAGGATAAAATAATTATGTTGCACAACATTAGTGTTTTTGAAATGTTTGGGCTAGCTTTAATGCATATTTCTATTCCATTGACTTAACATTTTAAAGGGATAGTTCACCCAAGAATGAAAATTACCACCTTATTTACTCAACTTCAAGCCATCCAAGGTGCATATGACTTTACGTAAAATTTATGATAAAAAACTGGCAACTGTGGTTGCCAGAATTTTACCATAAAAAATATGGCAGCAACAGGTATACAGTCTTTTTCACTTCCAAAAACTTTATTTTACCGTAAAATTGTCTGAAATGTCTATTACAGTTTTTCACCGTATGTAGTAGGGGAACTTACCGTTAACTATTTAACTTTTTTTTTTTTTTACTGTAGAATTTTCACAGTTTTTTTATCGTTAAAATAACTGTAATTTAACGAGAGTGGCGTTCAAGCGGATGACGTAGGACGTAGGCATAGCATAAGCTCTGGTGAGAAGTGACGAACATGGAATCGTAGAGGAGAGAGCAAAACAAAGCACTGGTCACGAATTAGAAGTACAAAATGAGGATTTTTAAAGAAAAATGTTGAAGGATTTCAATATAAGCCAAGAGGAGATTGGTTTTCCTTTGCTGTAAACAAAACTTGGTTCTTGCGAGACTAGCATATTCTCACCAGTGCTTACACTACATCTATGTCCTACATCATCCGCTGGAATGCCACTCTCTCGTGAACACAAGTACGACAGATAGCAGAAGCTATTATGGTTTATAAAGTTTTAAATATGGATATTTTTCTTTCAAAAGCACATTGATTCGCTTCAGGAGACCTTTATTAACCCCCTGGAGCTGTCTGGAACACTTTTTTATGATGGATGGATGCAGTTTATTGGACTATTCAATACAACCCATTAACTTTTAATGTCACTCCAATTGTATTCATTTGAAAGAAGAAAGTCATATACACCTAGGATGGCTTAAAGTGTGTGTGTGTGGGGGGGTCATGGGGTAATTTTCATTTTTGAGTGAACTATCCCTTTAAGCAATATATAGTATCATATAATATAATGTAATATTTTCATAAATGATTTAATAATGTAGCAGAAGGAAGTGGGTGAGTACATTTGAACAAATTCAGTGATAAAAATGTTAAACAAAGATTACAATTTACATCTGTAAAATACAATTCATTGAATTTCTGACATTTTATAATTAACATGATATAAGAGAGCCCCTTTTTCCCCAATAGATGCCACAATACAATACGAAATTACAATACGAAAATTAAAATTACAGTACGAGACATGAGTTCACTGTTCATCACTCTGATGATTTCTTGTCAAATATTGTTTCTTAACTGTAATTACAATATGAGAAATGAGGTCACTGTTCATCACTATGATAATTTCGTGTTGCCAGAATATATATAATATATATATTTTTTTTTTTAGCACTGAAAAAAAAAGCACTTCAGCTAAACTTGTTAACAGTCATGCTTGATTTTCAGTGTCAATTTCTTCAACAAACAATGGCCTTTGGCTGTAGAAGCAACATGGTCAGGTGGTGAAACTGGTTTGTGTCAATTGACCGTTCGCAAAACCCGCCCACCCTTAGTTACTGTTGCCATGACCGGCAAACAGTGCTGCTCTCACACTACACACGTTCTCAGGCAGCGAAAAATACATCGCAGAGCAAAGAGGAAACACACCGACAGACAAGACAGAGCAGGTTACTTCTGATATGAAACAAGGTCTCAGGACCCTCAGCTTTTAAATTGAGTCATTTTTAAATAAATTCAAACAATAAATACCGTTTTGTGGCTCTTCAGTGTGTCGTGACAGATCACTGCATTGCCTCAGTTCAAACACATGAACCGATCGTCTTTTCATATTTACTTAAAGCACGAAATATACATCAGAAAGTGTTTTATTTCAACCGCGGAACACATCATTTTAAGTTTAGGTCCACCGAAGTTAAACTGCTCTCCTGTCTGATTTGTGGTTAAGGCTAGAAGGGATACAACTGCGGCTACTGGGCATGCGCATTTACATATTTTCCAAGCCAACAATATAATGTGAAACCTATAAAAATGGTTTTAAAAAAGTACATAGCGCCATAGTTTCATTACTTTAGAGTGTCGCAGTGACCGTCCTTTTGCAGTAAACGACCTGTCATAGTTTAATGAGCGGGAAGATGACAAGAAGCGTCGCAGTTTACCTGCATTGAAAACAGATGAGTGCACATGTGCATATAAAGCTCCCATTCAGGGCGAAGTTCACTGGATTTAGTCCACAGAATGATAAGAGCACACGTTTTAACATGTTATTTTATTATTTAACACAGTATTTTTAACTAAAGCGCTGCAAGCCATGTATACAGTGCCGGACATGACAGGTTTTCTGGTACGCAAAACAAGTATTTAAAGGAATTCCGATTAGCTTATTGCCGTTACAGTGGCAGCCAACAACAGCACAGCTAAACCCTCTGCACGTTTTTATATTTAGTTATATTGAAAAAGTTTCAATTCAGTCGATCTCTTTTACCCTTTTTTAACATGTATTTCTATGGAGACAGACCGTAGCTGTCGGGCAAGATGGCGGATAGTAGCGGCGGCACATAATATCCGTGTTCTGACTGGTCAGATCGCCTGTCAATCAAGCTCTTTGCGAACGGTCAATTGGCGTAACCAGTATTTTTCATAAAAATATAATTATATACAGGAAAATTAATGTGGAATAAAATGTAATCATCTAGTTTAGTACAATAATATGGTATAATTAGTATAATTTTAACATTTTTTTACATAATTTGTCAAAGATTATTTAGAAAAGAATTCATGTTGTCAGCATTTGTCCTACCAAATATTGCAAACATGCATTAAAATTTACATTTAGAGATAACTCTAATAAAATCTATTTTCGTGTGATATTTTAAAATTTTATTTCTATGAGTAACCTTACATGCCATCTAGGTGGATAAAATATTTAATGTTTCTCATTCTTTGGTGGTTACACCATTTGACATTTTCATGTACATTGTCTTAACTTTTGTAAAAAATGGTACATATGTCATTTTTAACTATATAAAATCAACATAAACACGCTGTGCACATTTTAAAATACCTGATGCATGCTTTTAAAACAAGTTTTTAAAAGATTTTTTAATTTGTCATCTTGCCAACCCCTTTTTGTCACTGACACAAACACGAAATGTATATATACTAAAAGAAATGTGAGTGGTGCTTAGTGGTTAGTTCTGGTCTAGTTGAATGAGCTAGTCTTTCTGCAGTTAGTTAAAGCTGAGACACACCAAGCCGCCTTTGAAGAACTAGTGGCAACGAAAGTCGACGGTGTTGTTGCATTGTGTAATGACGCACACACACATAAATTTGGAAGTATATCATTTGTTTGGGTGATTTGATTTGCTTATCCTTATATTTATATATCCTTATCCTTATATTTATATTGAACATTTATTGTAGTTTAATGAGTTTTTTTTGTTTGTTTGTTTGTTTGTTTGTTTGTTTGTCAAGTGCTGTCAAGTGATGAAAATGTTTAATCTAATGGATTACACAATGTGTAATCCATTAGATTGAATTCTTTTCTAAATAATCAAATTAATTGCACATCAAATTTGGCTGTGAAATCACCCCCAAAAGATATTTTAAAGTCATTATTGTGTTAAATGAGAAAAGCATCAGTGATAATAGACAATAGCCAAAAAGTTGCTTTAGAAAGATTTTTATTTTTTTATTTTTATTTTTCATTGTCACTTTTTTCATTTTGAATTTTTGGGTGAACTATTCCTTATAGTTATCTATCTATCTATCTATCTATCTATCTATCTATCTATCTATCTATCTATCTATCTATCTATCTATTTATTAAATATGGATTTAATTATTTTCAGATTTGTTTATTAATATGGATTTTTTTTTAATGAAATTATACTCTAAATAAGAAAATAAACCTGCCAGTAGGTGGCAATAAATGTCTTAATAAGTGAGTTATTGAGTCATTTATTCATTTGATTTGTACAAAAGACTCGTTCATCCAGGAATTAGATAAATGACTCTCTTTATGAATGGGCCTTTGAGTCTTTGCTTTTCCCTGATTCTTCAAAACACATATTCATTTAGAAATGAAATTCACACAGAAATTCTCCTGTGGCTTTAATGTGTAAAATTTGTGTTGACAAAACCAGACAATATTGTGTCTAAAATATAACACAATATTAAGTTCTTTATACAACAGTTAAATAAATATCACATCTACACTTGTGCTATTTGGGACGAAAACAGCACTCGTGTGATATCGCTTTTGTTGCTTGTGTGATATTGCTTACTAAGCAATGCTCAGCTATATCATATGATATAAATATTAGACGCAAACTCATACAGAGGCATTTTTGCCTAAATCTAACCAATCTGATTAACATGTTAAATCGACAGCCCTAGTTTTTATATTTTCTCCATATATTTATTTTATTATTATTATTATTTTTTAAATTTTTAGTCTGACTGTTTAGAAAACTATCACACTTCTCATCAACAATCCACGTGATTTCAGGTGTCATTCATATCTGTATGTCAATTTTGCAGTTCTGAGGTCTGTTCTGGTCCTGATCCCTGACATTGAGAAAGAGTATAGTAATGCTTGTTTTAGTAACTCTAATAATCAAAGAAATAAGACCCTCTTTCTCCTCCACAAATCCACTGTCATCCTAATAATGTACGACTCATTTTAACATGCCTTTTGCATTCATGCATCAAATGCACCTTACAGTCTGCACTAATGCAATTAAACAAATTAGTAACAGTGCAATGGATATCAAATCCTAATGATAATTAAACATAGAATACTGTTATCTCCTTTTTGACATCAATAAAGACATGTAGGGAAAGTTTATAATGCATTGTGCCTGCTGATAACATTGTTTATTTCTGCAAGAAAATGTACACAAATGTCTTTTCTTAAAATCAGCAGCACTGACTTTTGTGAGTAAAATGCAATTTATAATAAGCCTGATTTACATAGAAAGAATGGCAATGTTTTAAAGCTGACACTCCCCAAAACTAATATCATCCAACAGAAATGCATAAACTGTCTTCAAATGGATTTCCCAAACACTCCCACCCAAGGGTGTAGGATTGATTTTGGCATTGTTGGGATATTTGTTTAATTTAATTATTAAAATTATTGCTAGGGACAATTTAGTCGCTGGATATTGGGACATGTCATAGCATCCCTACTAAATTCTACGCCCTTGAAAATCATATAAAACATATAAAACAATGTCTAAAACTATAGTTCTCTCCTTAAATATGAAAAGGTCAAACAACAGATTAATGAGGTAGGCCTACTCCAAATTTCACAAAAAGCTTATGGACATAATTGTAATATAAGTCAGACATTGAAGTTAGTTGCTGTTTTTAACACTCTTCTGATGAAGATATCATTCATTTGTTTGACACCCACAGAATTTTTGGTTCCGATCTAAATTAAATGATTCGCCGAAGTCCCAATCTGAATCAACCCTTACGAAAAAGAAGTTTATTCAAGTGTGCTATTAGTATACTTCTTTTAAACAAAAAAATAGAAAAGTATACTTTTAGTCTACTTTTTATGTACTTCTCAGAAATGGGCTTCATGTACTTCTCAGAAATATACTTAAAATGACATTTAAATATACTTGACTTATACTTAGAAAAAGTCTAAATATATTTGAGCTATACTTGTGCTCCGAGAATCCGTGTTTTCATTGTTATATGGTAGGGGGCGCTAGTACACATCTTCTGTACAGAACTGGCAAAAAAAAAAAAAACAAGTGAAGAAGAAACCAAAACAACAGATGCTTCCACGTGTTAAAACAGCATCAAAACTGTGTAACATTATGGAATAAAATGTCGACCAATGAAGAGGTAATAACGACTGTGAAGCTTTGGGGGGTTGATCGACTCCTTCTACGTTTTTATTATCATTCTGAATCCAATTCATAGTCTTTTTTCAGATTTTTGTTCAAAATGTTGTTTATTTCTTTATTTTTTATTTATGAAACTTACCCACATTCAAGTGTTTTAAAAAAATATGCATGAAGCTAGAATAAAATGTTTTTGTTTACAAGCAGATACCGTTCTTTCTTTTGATGTGTTGTATGTTCAGATATCCATACAACAAAATATATACAAATTAATACCTAAATAGGGACATAGTAGTATGCTTAAAGTATGATGAAGTTCAAAGTACAAAGTTCACTTAAAGGAAACTTACGAGTATACTTGCAGTATAAAACTACTAAACTAGTAGTTTACTTAGACTATAAAGTGTACTAAAAATGCTACTACAAGTATTTAATTAGTAAAATATCAGTATACCTATAAGTTCACTTTTAGTATAGTTGCAGTACAAGCTAAAAACTTTGATGTAATCTAGTTGTGTAGTCAAAGTTTACTACTGTTATACTTAAAGTATGCTTAAAAGCAACCCGATCTCAAGAAAGTGCGTATAAATAGTACGCCAAATAAAAATGAAAACTTGTGTTACTGATACGCAAAAATGGACTTTGGTGTGTGTATGCTACGCGATAGGTAGGATTAGGGTTGTGGGGTAGATGCGTATCGTATGTACGCGAAAACTGCGTTTTATGTGCACGGCCAACGCGTTCTTATCAGATATGCGCCAAAGTCCATTTTTGCGTATCAATACCACGAGTTTTCATTTTTATTTGGCGTACTATTTATATGCATTTTCATGAGACCGGGCTGTTAAAAGTGTACTTTTATGTACTAGAAAGTGGGCCAATTTAGTCCCAAGAAGTACTGAAATAGTGCACTTACAAGTATACTACTAGTACACTGATATTTGTATACTTACTACATAAAGTATACTTAAAAATATACTTGAACTTTACTTAAGTATACTTAATAAAATAAACTTGAAGTATGTTACTTTTTGGTAAGGGAAATGATTCACAATATGTGAAATTCTGATCTAATTTAAATCAAATGATTCGCGAACCTGCTCCGAAGTCTGAGCTAAATAAAATGATCTGCAATACGCGCTTTGAAGTATTGCAGATCTGAATCAAATGTTTCACGAACCCGCACCGAAGTCCCGATTTGAATCAAATGATTCACGATCCATGCTCAGAAGTTCTGATTTGTGAACCATCATTTCAGATTGGCAGTGCGTTTTAAACGGAATATATCGCCCTCCGAAAGGCACTTCGGAGTGAAAACAATCATGGCCGCCATATTGAAGGGTCGTTCCAAACCGAAAGTGCTGAAAACTGGCCACTTCAAATAGACCTTTGGAATGAAGGATTTCGAAGTGGACAGCTGATGGACACGTCAGGTCACCATGATTCTTTGGACACGGAAGTTGTTTGGCGTCACACCCTGTGTTCCATTTGGAAGGGCTCATCCCTACGCCCTAATCCCTTCAAAGAGTTTACCCTCTGGAGTGAGAGCTTTGAAGGGATTAGGGCAAAGGGATGAGCCCTTCTGAATGGAATGCAGGGTGGGACTTCGTAACGTGGATAATTCGTGAACCCGAAGTTCCAATCAGAATCAAAAGATTCACGAACCCGCTCCGAAGTTCTGATCTAAATCAAATGATTCGCGAACCCGCTCCGAAGTCAAATGATTTGCAATACGCACTTTGAAGTCCCAATCTGAATCAAATGATTTGCGATATGCGCTCCGATCGGAGCGCTTCGAAACAGTGAATCATTTTGCAACGCGGTGGTTTAACTGATTCTAAGTTTCGAAAAGCTCCGTTTCACCTGCTATACATGCTTTTTAAAATCATAACAATCGATATCGAAATTTGAAAGTAAAGTGATTTTTTTGATCTTTTTTTTTTTTGCTAGGTGCTAGTGGGTTTTTTTTTTTTAACTGAATGATCAAAGTCATGAGTTTTAATCAGTTGGAGTGGTTCCAGCGTAAATTACTTACTCAATTGATTTGTTTTGCCTGTCCCTCCGTATTTTGCATCTTCAGCCGTTTACATGACACTGTCAGTAGTGCTACTGGCTTAGCTCGCTAATTTTATGACATTAACTGAAATAAGCAAGAAAAGTATGATGTTTACAAATAAAATATCTAGATTTCCATTCCAAAGATAACACAAATCGTCTCTAGGTTACGTATGTTACTCTAGTTCCTCGAGGGAATGAGACCCTGCATCCGAGAACGCATTGGGGAATACCTTCAGCGTGAGCGGCTCTGAATACCATGTGAAATCTATCCAATGGATGGGCGAGACATCACGGACGGGGTGACGTAATGACCAGCTGGTATAAAAGCACGTGCGGTGAAACCGGCGTCAGCTTCTAGGAATGAAGCAAGCACTGGCAGGGATGCCGGAAGTGTAGCTTCGAGACGCAGCGTCTCGTTCCCTCGAGGAACTAGGGTTACATACGTAACCTAGAGACGTTCCACTTCAGGAACTCGAGCTGCGTACGAGAACGCATTGGGGACGAGATGCCCACGCTGCCAGACTTTCAAGTCCCTGCTCAGTGTGTATCCCTGCGGAGCACATCTAGGGCGAGAGGGCGGAAGAGCCTGGAGTGGCCCGCATGTCAAGGCCATAAAATCTGACAAAGGTCAGGGGCGTAGACCATCCCACAGCGTTGCAGATGTCCTGTATTGGGACACCTGCGAGAAAGTGCTTGGAGGCCGTCACACTTCTAGTCGAATGAGCCTTGACTCCCATCAGCGAGGGGAGATCAGAGGACTCGAAGCTACAGAATAGCATCCTATCCACCACTTAGAATTAGCTCTCTGGTCAGTGCAGAGAAAACATGTAATCAGGGGGTACCTGCCCACTGACTGTCCACCAAGAGAGGCGTGGTCAGCCGATATTGTCCGCTACAAAAACCTTCAAGATGGAGTGGGTCAACCCCAAAGATACAGTTTCCTCGTGCTCCAGCGAGCGGAGGTCTCAAAAACACTCTATAGCGAGAGGAGACCCGAAACACTCGCCGAACAGCTGAGCTCTTGGAGCGGAGGCCTCAGCATGATGACTCCCTAGAACGAGAGGAGGCCTACTACACTCCACACACTGGACATCTTGTGAGGGGGCTCACCTATCACTCACACATGATGTCCAAGCGGAGCTCTGGCGAGCGAAGGTCTCAATAACTCTCTATAGCAAGAGGAGACCTAACAACGCTTGCAGCTTTTTGGCCAATTCAGCATCCACACACTTCGTGAAAGTGTGGGGCACAGGCCAGAAAGGAAGAGCCTGATATTGGTAAGCTTTGGCCCCAAAGCAAACCTCAGAAACTTCCTAGATAGGGAAGGATGGCAGCCCTCCCTCCTTCTTGGAACGACGAAGTACCGACTGTAGAACCCGGACTCTCTACATGAGGAGCGACTTTTTCAAAACCTACCTATACAAGAGAGTGTCTACTTCTTGTTCCATTACCAGAGCCTGCTCGGGGCCCACCAGAGTGGGAATGACCCTGTTGAATGCAGGACCCACCGAGACACATTTGGCAATAGTTTCCACGCTGCCAAATAGTCTACTAAGAGAACCAGTCTCTCGAGATTGGCCTCAGGTGTAATCAGAGCGGCTAGTTCGGTGCCCTGGAACAGCGCACCGGCAGGAGATGGCCGAACTAGCTGCTCTAGAGACCCACGAAGGGGTGGCGAGCATCTCAGCTCCGCTACGTTTCTGGGTGGAAGAAACTGAGATGTGTGCTCACTGGAGATCGCTGCACCCTGGAACACCGTACGTGGCAGGGTTAGCAGCCCGATCTCCTGAGGGCACTAAGGAGGAACGGGCACCGTGCACTGCGGTGAACGCTGTTCTTCCCCAGAGGGGGCTACCCTCATAAGCCCTGGGCCATGGGCGTCACGGCTTTTTAGCCGATGACTTCTTAGCCTGAAGTACGACCCGCAGGCTCGTCTTCGAAGGCCCCAGCCCAGAGCGTCTTTGCGTCTTTGTGCTTCCCTGTACGAGGAGCTAGTACGCGGCTGGGGCTGCTCCCGTCCAGCAGCCGCCTGAGCTGAAGAGCGGCGAGGCAGGAACCGCTGAAACGCTGCCGCTTGTTTACGGGCCTCCTGGTACCTGTCGACGACGGTATCGACGGCATCGCCGAACAGGCCAGAAGGCGCAAGCGGGGCGTCCAGGAGGAAGAGCCTGTCCTTCTCTCTGATGTCGGACAGGGTCAACCACAGATGCCTCTCTGCTGCCATCAGGACTGCCATAGATCGCCCAATAGCACGGGCGATCTCCTTGGTGGCGCGGAGAGCCAAATCAGCGGTTCGCCTGAGCTCCGTGATGTCATCGGAGCTCATCACTTCGCGCTCCTCCAGTTCTTTAAGCAGGTCAGCCTGGTATGCCTGCAACACCGACAGTGTGCAGGCATGCACCAGCCTGACCCGCTGCCACGTACCCCTTGCCCACCAGTGCTGAAGATGTACGCAGCGGCTTGGAGGGCAAGGACGGAGCCTTTAGAGACAACGCAGCGTCGGGGGACAGATAGCTCACGAGCATCTGTTCCACCCGAGGCATCGCTCTATAACCGCAATCGTCCAGCCCCACCACATTACCATAGTAATCTGAGGTGGGGATGAAGATGCGGGCCGAAAAAAGTCTTGCCCACGATCTCAACACCTCGGTGTGGAGATCGGGGAAGAACGGCAGGCTCCGTGTTGGAGGTGATCGCTTCGCTCGCAGAAAGCGTTCATCCAGTCTGCTTGTCTGCGGCTCAGCTTGCTCCTCGGCCGGCCAGTCAATTTTTAACTTGGCCAGAGCATGAGTCATCACCTCCAACAGCTCCTCATACTGGGGCGACTGAGGGGGCAGAGCCTCGGCGCTCTCACATTCATCCTCCTCAGAGGATGAAAGGCGAAGTGCCGAGCCCGCGTCCCGGGGGGAAGTAACCACCAAGCGGGCTTCCGATCCCGGGCAGCGGCCGCCGAATCTGATGGGTGGGGAAGGAGATAGGGACTCGCCCGTCTCCATTCCCTCCAATAGATCCAATCGCGATCCCCACGAGTGCCGACGCCGCTCCGCTGAGGACCAGCACCGCAGGGAACGCTGGTGAAGGCTCCCCTCTCATCGAAGAGAGCCTTCTGGGAGCTGAGCACGTGCATTGGAAAACGTTCACAATGCGGGCAGCCGTCTCCCTCGAGAGGCGACTGTGCATGCTCCGCTCCCAAGCAGGATGCACACAAGCTGTGTGTGTCACCTTCAGTGAAGTAACGCTTGCAGGGGGAACACACAGCTTGTACTGCGATCTGCTCTTGCCTTTATCTCGCAGATATCCTTTAGACATACTTCTTAGCTCGTATACAAAAGATATCAGGGAGCTTATAATAGTGAGGACAAACAACACTAAATAAAACTCACAACAGATAAAATCAGACAGATACACAGAGCGCTTTGCTGAATGACAAAAAAAGCTGACGCCTGTTTCACCGCACATGCTTTTATACCAGCTGGTCATTACGTCACCCCATCCGTGACGTCTCGCCCATCCATTGGATAGATTGCACACGGTATTCAGAGCCGCTCATGCTGAAGGCGTTCCCCAATGCGTTCTCGGACGCAGCTTGAGTTCCTGAAGAGGAACTATGAACATATTCAAGTGAGAGAACCAGTTTACTGCTAACTAGGAAAGTGACTGCACCTTAGAATGCATGTTAGATGGAAACATTGTGCATTATGATCGAGTTTAGCTTAATTCACTATATTTTAAATAGTTTGACCGCTGCAATTCAGTTGATAACAGTTCAATAGGAAATCATTTGAAAGCATCCTGTCATCTCATACTATTAAAGTTATTGTTTATCATATATTGTCATAAATATTTGAGAAATTATTTTTTATCTGATTGTATTAGTCAGTGTAAAAAGAGCAAATGGGAGAAGCAGATGAACAGCATAATGACATAAAGTTAAAGAGGGTAAAATTTATCATTCAACTGAACTGTGCATATACTGTATGTTACTTCGGCTACCTTATATGTTCTTACTTCTCCCATGTATTAAATGTGCATCCTTGAAAGTGCAAAGTGAAAGTGGTTGAAAGTTTCTATCGTATTTATTTGAACGTCTCAGGCAGTATCAGTGTATGACTTTCAGATGTGGCCAAAATTACAACAGCAGTTGTTACATACACATTAATTGTTCAATCAAAATTATTGCCAGAGACAATTTAGTTTTTTTCTGTGCCTTTGCTTCCACCATCTGCCATTGGTTGGACAAACAGATAGTCCCACCCCAAACTCATGCAACCGATTGAGTCAATACAAAGATACGCTGGATTTTGAGTGGTTAATAAGATGCAAAAATCATGCAACTGTGCATTCATCCGTCAGAAGCTGCAGAATATCCCGTCCTGTAGAAGCATCACCTCAGTTCTGCATGTATTGTCAGGTTCTGGTGTTGTACGTGTTTTAACCTTACCTCTAAATGTCAGAGGGTGAAATTCAGCCTCTTAATGACATCTTGCCCTTTGCAGACTCTGTGTGCCGGGCGCCAGCAGTTGGACATGTCGACATGCACTGCAGAGGAGGTAGATGCACAGTCTCTCAGACCCTCATTATTTTGGGTGTTTCATCATACTGTAGTTGATATCAGTGTTTATTTCACTGCCTCACTGTTTGCAAATTTACCCCGTAATGATTTATTTGTGTTCCTATATTTAAATCACATCATCAGCAGCGATTGGGTAAAGTCACAATGATAATATCCTAACATGGGAGTCAACGTTCTTTTGTGATGCTGACAATATTACATGACAATGTTTGAAATTACCTTATAGGGAGGGATTTTGTATTTTATTTTTTTTTTTTTTTTACATAATATAAATTATAAATAATATAAGATAATAAGAAAAGAACAAATTAAGATAAATACCAGTAAAATAAATATAGAATATAAATATAAAATAAAATACAACAAATATTATGGAAGCTTGAAATGTGAGATATAAAGTTGCAAGAAAAAAAGAAATAAAATAAATAATAAAAAAATGGAATTGCTAGATACAAAATCAGAATTCTGAGAAAATAGTCAGAATTGTGGGATATAAACTCATAACTGTGAGATAAAAATTCAGAATTGTGAGATAAAATGTAGTAGTTGTCTTTTTTTATTCTATGGCTGAAAAAAAAACAGAATTGTGAGATGCACACTCTGAATTCTGAGAAAAAAGTTCTTAATTTATGAAATATAAAGTAATAATTGTGAGAATAAAAAGTCAGAATTCTGAAATTAAAAAGTCGTATTTACCTTTTTAATTTTTTTATCCCGTGGTGGAAATAGGCTTCCATAAAATAGAAATATATAAATATAAAAATAAAATACTAATAGTATATAAAATTATTTTTAATAAATATAATATATGTATATATATTTGAAAAATAGTGAAATTATAAAGTCTAAACTGGACAGATCTGGTGTCTTCATGAATGTCAGCAGTTATCTTGGTTGGTTTTAACAAAAATATTAGAAGCATTTGAGCCCTTCCTCTCGGTAAATGTGTCTGTTTATAGATCATTGCGTTCCCGTAACTTCAGCAGCTGGATCTCTCTAGGGAGGACAATAACCGCTGTTGGGGATCTCTTTATTATTTAGAGCTGAAAACATTTATCACAAATCACCCTGATGGAGACGTGAACACTTCACAAGCTCACTTGTGACTGACAGTTTCCTGAGTGGCGTAACAGGAAGTGAGCTGCTAGACTGACAGTGAACCTGTCATTTATTTGTCACTAGGAACCTGGTACCAGCACAGGGTCAATATTTAGCTGAGCTATACTCACTGCATATTTAAATTAGGCCTGTCAAGTCCAGATTTTTTACACAGTATTTTTCAAATTAAGTGGCTTTTTCAGCTGACATGTCAGCAATACCTGGATGTTTTTAGACAGGGCATATATTTGCAATTGAAGTTCATTCATTCACAACATTGCCGTTTATCTGGCATATTGGGATGTGAGTGATGTGAGTTTGATTTTTAATGAATTTCCTGTTCTAAAATGTGGAAAATTCATAATAAAGACAGAGCGTACATGTTTTCCTGACTGGCAGTAAATAAAAGAGGAGGAGGTTGCTGTTGAACTGAACTGAGAGGACTGGCGACTATCACAGAGCTGTCAATAAGCATGCAGATGAATAAAACTAAGCGGCAATGAATATGAAAGAAAGAACAAACAGTTAAATAAACAATTTCTACGTGCGGATGAGGGACGTTCACATATTAAAGATTCTTATCTGACTTTTATTTGGTTTTTATTTCTCACAGCGCAGACTGCCAGTCTGAGAGAAGAATTCATTCATCTATATTGCAATCAAAGTCACAGCACTGCGAACGCTGTCCTTGACCTGTACAGATCGTCACACGATATCCAAATGGATAAAGTATTAAACAAAAAGCTGATAGCACAATTTCTCTACTCCTCTAATAAATCATAATTTAAGCAGTTTTGTTGCAAGCATAAAAACTTTATTAGAAAGTATGATTTTGTAAAGTATAAAGTGAAATTAAATCAATACTAAACATTTGAGTGTTTAAAAGGGGAAGCAAACATGGGTCATTGCTATTCTGCAGCACGTTTTCATACTATATTGGATAAATTATTTTTTAAAGATCAAAATTATATTAGCTAATTTTTTTAGAGCAAGTGAAATGGTGTGAATTATACTTAAACTTTGCTACTTTGAGCGGGTGCCATTTTGTCATGTTTTCTTAAGGTTCACTAATTCTTACATTTAAAAACTGTCAATTTATTAATGTTCATTTTGTAATGTTTCAAACAAAAGTTGTTGTATACACTGAAAATAAAAATGGTGTAGAAGCAATTTTCACTGAGAAATTGCTTATAAATTCACAACTAATTACAAAAAAGGCAAGTAACACATCTAATTAAATGTACAATTTTGAAGTATGAAGTCTGAAATAGTATTGTCTTGTAAAATACACTCCAATAATATTTGTTTGCAACTTTAGAGTACACAGTGAAATTTAATCAATAGTAAACCTTTCAATGTTTAAAAAGGAAAATGTACATCATGGTCATCATGGAAAATGGTCATTGCTACTATGCAATATAGGATAATATAGGATAAAATTAAAAATTAAATTAGTTTATTCCTTTAGCACAATATCACAAATAAAACAGGTTTAATTAATTAATTTTGCTTAATAACATCATCTTTCAGGACGTGACACCATAATGTGCTGGGGAAAAAAAAAATATCTGGGAAAACTTTGTAGAAAATTGTGCTTATAAATCCACAAATAATTGGCCAGTAACATGTTTAATTTAATGTAAATTCTAATAGTAAATTTTCTTGTAAAATGTACTCCAGTAACCTTTATTTACAATTTCTTCTTTTTTTTTTTAACAGTGTATTAGCAAAAGATTGGTTGACTTCTATGATTTTAGTGGTATGTGTCACTCTAAAATAATACTCCGTTCTGTCAAATAAATCAATATAATATTTAAAAAGGTGGTTAAAATCATTAAAAACTTCACGTTGACACCCTCATATAATTCAAAAGGTACAGCATAACAGGAATGACCCACATTCTCTTTTTATAATTTCGTTTCTTCTTTCTACTCTCCTGTTAATTAAAGGCTAAACATATAAAAATACGTATTTTCAAAAGTACAAATTAAAATACAGTTGGGATGCAAATGTGCCATGTGTCGTGTAGAGATAAAGGAAGTAGAATGGATCTTATTAGATCTCATTAGCTGAGTGCCGACCGACGGCCGCAGTGTAAAACAGTTCCGGATCATTTATGTTTGAACGTTTTTTGGTCGCCGACAAACAAAGAACTAATGGAATAATTATCGATGCGGCTTCGCTGATACACAGCGCTATCAGCAGCTGGCACACCTGAGATGCTCTCGTGTAATTTAAACACACATCTAATCAGTCACCAGACTATTGGAAATGAATGTTTGCTTCACTCCATTAATATTCTGCCACTATCTGTCATGCTAAAGATGTTTTTGGTTCAATATGGGATCTCAAAAAATCCCATGGTTATGCAACTTCCCGCTTTTGAATATGAATTTTGACAACAAGGCACTGGCAAATCCCACAAGAGCTCTGGGTAACATAATGACAAAACAGAGCAGAGAAAACAACAAATGTCTAGGTGTGCGGTTTGTGTTCAGACTTAACCGCTGAGACTGAAGTATGAGTAAATAAAGGACACGCTTCCACATGGTCATGAGCCAGAATAGGTCATTGAGATGGATGGGAATGCTAACCCATAGCTTTCTCCAGGGATTTTATACCTTCTTGTGCCTATGGAAACAGGGAAGGACAAAATTAACAAGAAGAAAATATACAAAGCTTTAGTTTGTCTTCCTCTACATTTGATGTCAAACTCTAATTGCGGGCAGACGGCTGAATAATGTTAATGTAATATCACTCCGAGGAAGAAAAATGGCACAGATCATTCTTGCCGAGAGGCTCGATTGTAACTTCCTCATCCTGACCTCAGCATTTCTGTCCTGGAAACTTGTTTACTGCTTCTCCAAGGACTTAATTACCAACACGACCAAGAACAATAAAGTCCCGGGCAAACAGTTTCAACTGCAGGCTGATAAGGCCTGGACATTCATCAAAGAAAGCCCTCAATTAAGTCGTACTCTTGACTTTATAGGTGTTCATCGTGCAGAAAACTGCTTTTGTGCAGGCCATTACCTGTTAATAGGTCAGTCACTACTTTTACAGCTTTGACACCGTGACTGGCACAACTAAAGTAAAATGATATTTAGGTAATATAATGTGTGAAATAGCTGTCTGACTGAGGCATAAATAGCTATTTGATCTATGAATATAGACTGACTTGTCGTAATACATTATTATGAAACTCATTTTCAGACTGTAGGTAGGTGGTGTGAAATTGAATAAGCATACAGTAAAAACGCTACTTATAAATGATCTGAGTCCTGCAATATTGCTTCAAGATTTAACTCTATCCTGATCTGAGCACTAAATGATTCTTTCTGACCAGATCCTTTGGAATATACAGGTATTTTTGATTTAATTGTTCAGTTGATGAAAATCTGGATGGTTGAGGTCTTGAAAAAGGATTTTAAAAGCACTATTTTTGGACTGAACTTATTTTTTAAAGTATGCATTACTCATAGTGATATATGCATTTAAATAATATGTAACATATATTAAAAATATAACATATCAATATAATAATATACAACATGTAAGAACTAAAACTAAACATATAAAAATAAAAATAAATAAAAATATGTTGGAATATACAAAAATGTACATATATATTTCAAGAATTATAGAAATAATATATATATATATATATATATATATATATATATATATATATATATATATATATATATATATATATATTTTTTTTTTTTTTTCCCCATTTTTAGTGTATTAATGTAATTTAATTTAATTTAATTTAATTTTTTTTAAGGGATAATTCACCCAAAGTGAAAAAATCTGTCATCATTTACTTATTTATCCACCCTGAAGCCAAACCTTAATGAGTTTCTTT
>CM077242.1:5722500-5737500 GCA_039654775.1 Spinibarbus caldwelli | reverse complement strand
TTTAGTTTTCTTAATAGTATACATACACATAGAAATATATGTGTATGTGTATATATATATATGTGTATATATAAATATATACACACACACACACACACACACACACACACACGTATGTGACCATGGACCACAAAACCAGTCTTAAGTAGCATGGGTGTATTTGTAGCAATCAGGCCCGTAGCCAGCTACGAGGTCTGAATTTTTCATGTTCAAAAACAAAATTTGTTCTCTGAATTACTAATTTGCTGTTAAACTCCTCGTATGAATGTCTGCATGACATGTATAATTGAGTTTAGACTGCAAGAATGTTTAGTATCGCTGCGAGACACTGGTGGAGTGAACGAGGCTTGTTGGGAGAGTTGTGAGTGAGGTTGGACTTGTCCCTTCCACTTAATTTGACTCTTTAGAAAGTTAATAAAGTAGGACGTTTCAGTTTAGGGTCAGCAATATCTTCATATTATCTTAATTGCAAAAGATTTTAAATAATTTGTTTATTTTTATTTATTTATCGGTTTTTGTTTGTTTTAATAGCAATATCTGGCAACCCTGCATTGCCGTTGTTGTGCCAAATTTACATTTACATTTACATTTAGTCATTTAGCAGACGCTTTTACTACTACAATACTAGATTACTAGTATTGGTAGGTTAAGGGTTAAGTGTGGGGGCAGGGTTAGGATTAGGGGTGGGGTTAGGATTAGGCAATCAGGTAGTGATTTCAACGAGAGGGGGTAATAATTTGGCAGGGGTCGAAAATGGGCACAACACCGGCACTTAAAGGAAAACGCCACCGTTTTTCTATATTCCAATGTTTTTCCCTTAATTTAGACGAGTTGATACGTACCTCTCCCATCTCAGTGCGTGCACTTAATCGCTCTAGCGCGGCGCCACTATGCTAGCGTTTAGCTTAGCACCATTCATTCCTTAGGATCCAAACAGAGATTAATTTAGAAGCTACCAAACAGTTCCATGTTTTCCCTATTTAAAGACGGTTACATGAGTAGTTACACGAGTAAGTATGGTGACACAA
The DNA here is from genome assembly GCA_039654775.1 of Spinibarbus caldwelli. Lineage (NCBI taxonomy): Eukaryota > Metazoa > Chordata > Actinopteri > Cypriniformes > Cyprinidae > Spinibarbus > Spinibarbus caldwelli. Next base: position 5,736,472 of record CM077242.1, on the reverse strand, counting down.
AATAAAACGGATTTTCTAAGCGGATAAAAAATGATAACTATAATGTATGGCGGAAGAGCACTTCGCAGCACGTCGACCTCGGCGCAGTAATATTGGTTCTATTGATGGAAGTTAGAGGGAGAGGGAGAGGGGGAGTTTTCAGGAGTGATGATATTACTGCGCCGAGGTCAAAGTGCTGTGAAGTGCTCTTCCTCCATACATTATAGTTATCATTTTTTATCTGCTTAGAAAATTGCCCCGTTTTATTTTGTGTCACCATACTTACTCGTGTAACTTTTTATTTGGTAAAACATGTATGTGTTGAAACAGCTAATAATAAAATGTGACATTCTGTAGTTTTGTCTTATATTCATCTATTAATCATATTTGCAAATGTCTTGAATCCACAGCCAACAGAGCAATTTTGTCTTTACTGTTCCAATACTTTTGGGGGGCACTGTATATATTTATTTATATTTTATATTTTATAATTTATATTTTAGGTGGGGTAGGGTGGAGTGTCGGTGGCTTGAATGGTGTCTTGTTTACTTTTTTGTTGCCCCTCCCTTGTTTTTCTCGTGGCGTCGCATTACTCTATGAGCGTGTACGCGCACTCTCTCCCTCTTTCTCTTAGGTGGACGCACCTGTTCATTGTTGAGAGTTATTGACAGAGTAGTTAAAAGACGCCAACGAGGAGAAGAAAAGGAGAGACGACAGCTTCTTGTGGGCCAGCCAGCAAATAGCGTCTTTGTGTCTTATTCTGTGTGTTTTGTTTTATTTTTCCCTTTCTTGTCCGTTATGTTAAATTGTTACTTTATTCCTTGGTTATAATTCTTCCTTGCAGAATTGCTCAATTTCAGTCAAATTCTGTGGTGAGCAGCAATGGACTGCTCTCTTCAAATCCATCCACAGTTTTTCGATTGGATTTAAGTCAGGGCTCTGACTTGGCCACTCAAAGACATTCACCTTCTTATCCTTAAGCCATTTTGTTGTTGTTTTGGCAATATGTTTAGGGTCATTGTCGTGTTGGAAGGTGAATGACCTGCCCATCTTCAGCTGTCTAGCAGAGGGATGCAGGTTTTCTTCAAGAATTTGGATGTACTTGACTGCATCCATTTTCCCTTCAATCCTGACCAATCGCCGAGTCCCAGCTGAAGAGAAACAAGCCCACAACATAATGCTGCCACCAGCATGCTTCACAGTATGTATGGTGTGTTTTGGGTGGTGTGCTGCGTTTGCTTTTCGCCAAACATAGTGCTTGGAGTTCAGTCCAAATGGTCAATTTTGGTCTCATCAGACCATACCACCTTTTGCCAGAAGGTATCAGACTCTTCCAAATGTGTTTTTCCATAGCGCAAACGAGACTGAGTGTGACACTTTTTAGGAAAGACTTCTTTCATGCCATCCTGCCATACAGGCCAGCTTTGTGTAAAGCTTGGGAGATAGTTGCCACATGCACAGACTGTCCAGACCCAGCCATAAAGCCTTGTAAGTCCTTCAAAGTTGCCTTTGGCCTCCTGGTAGCTTCTCTTATCAATGTCCTCCTGGCTCTGTCATCTGATCTAGGCAATGTGCTGGTGGTGCCATACGCTTTCTACTTCTTAATGATACTCTGAACAGTACTCTGAGGGATAGCTAAAGCCTTTGAAATGTTTTTGTAGCCTTCTCCTAACTTGTGCCTTTCTACAACTTTATCCCGGTGGTCTTTGGAAAGCACTTTCCCAACCATGGTGAATTCTTTGCCGTACCATGCACTACTAACAGTGGAATCTTCAGGAAACAGCTTGTTTTATTCTGAAGTAATTAACACCACTACTATTGATGTCAGGTGGGGCAATTAGCCTGGTGTTTAATCTGGAATTTGATTGCTTGCGTCTGAGCAAGTTTATGATGGTATACTCTAAGGGGCTGATCATTTTACCAAACCAGGCATTTCACTGATTAATTTTTAATAATCCTCCAGAAGTTTTTAAAATGATATTTTTACTTTAATGATGAGGGTTATAATGTGCACATGCAGCTAAAAAAAGTTAGACTTAATTTATTTTATTTTCAAGTGTGTAATGTGACAAAAGGTAAAGGTTTTCACAGGGTATGATGATTTTCTAAAGACACCGTATATGTATGTATGTATGTGTGTGTGTGTGTTTGTGTGTGTGTAATATATATATATATGTGTGTGCGTATATATGTGTAATATATATATGTGTGTGTGTAATATAATATTTTTCATTCTAATCACCTGAGGTGTCTTGCCTTTATTCAGCTCGCAACCCATTTTCATTCACAACCCTACAGTTGAGAACCATTGCCAGAAAACTCAACAAATGCAATGAAACGTTATAAAGATCACATTCTCTGTTGACCTAGCTGTGACTTTCTATACAGTGATGTAGTCTTGTTATGAGACCTTGAAATAATGGTTTACCATTAAAGCGGCATTATATGACAACAACCTCAAGGAAATCATAAAGCAATGCAAGTGTTGTATTCTGCTCTCTTATTTGTAATTACTGACACAATGACAGATGGTGATGCTCCTAAGACCGTGTGGTATTAGTATGCTGGCCTCAGGATAGCCCATCACATTATCACGTTTCCAGAGCTATGCAATTGGGTCTTTACTGCTGCACTTGTCAAGTGAAGAATTAAACACAGCGTCCAAATGGCCAAATACTCATATAATGAGAAATGAGACGGCTAGAGGCAGAAGAAAATAGCTTCAAAAATCAAATTCTTGACACAAGCATCATACACTGGCTCACACTTAAATAATAGTGACATGCGAATGGCATACAATGTACACATTTATATAACATTTATAAATATAGACTAGAAACAAGTAAAAGGCAGTACTGGTCTAAGAACGAAAGGATCTCATATAGATTTGAAACAAAGTATAAATTATAAACTATTACATGGTTTGTAATGAAATAACCATGCACAGTTCTTACAACACCTTTTTTACTATGCATTACCTTATCTGCATATAATTTACATATGCATATTGCCATCCAGAAATTTGACACTACCAGTACTAGAAACTAGGAAAATGAAGATTATGCAGAGTAAAAGTCATCAACTTTTACGCTGAAAAATTCATTCATTCATTCATTCATTCAGTTCAAAAATATGAAGTCCATCACGTGCAGTCCTTTCACAATATAAGAATAACGATTTTTCAGATTATATACATTATTTGGGATGTATCTGGGCATGTTTGCATTTTCTTCCATCATTGGCCATAATTCTAAACATGAAATCAGGAAGAATGTTTTCCAGATTTCAAGGTTGTGATTTAAAATAATGTGATCAGAATCATATGAAAATGGGCTAAGTATAAAACAAGTAGTTGAAACCTGTTTCAGAGACATACAGGAATCATGTCTTTACGGCAGTTCTTCTGGTGATTAAGGGATAATACAACACTTCTTCACCTTACAAATGGTTTTCAAAAGCAAAAATGCTACACAATTATATTTTATGAGAAAGTGTGACATGCTAGAGCAAAACAGCCACTATTTTTGAAATCAGCACCCCAAAATTAGTATGAAACAAGTATTGGATTTCATTTAGCAAATATGATGCATGACTTGATTACTTTGCATTTTTAATTTCTGGAAACAAAGATCTTTTCTTTTTCAGTGTAAAAACATTGATATCAGCAGGTCACTAAAAATAAGACTGCAAAGTATAAGCTTCCCATTTTACAGTGTTTTATTTTTTTTCCCCATAATGTTGGGAACACTACAGATGGATTATCATTGTGATCATGGTTAAGTGGGACATGCAACATATTTTTATGCACAGTGTGCTGTACATGACAAAAGAGTGCACCTGCATGGATCTGTACAGTACTGAGTCATCAGATCTATTTAGACAGCAAACAAGAGATGTTTCCACACAGCGATGGTCCATTCAACCTCTGAACATGTCCGGCAGGGTCTGTCACTATAGCGAGGCACCTCTGGCTGCCTGCAAATAAAACTAATATATACATTTTTTTCTCATCATAATACACTTTGCAATCATTAAAAATCCTTAAATGGCAACTTTAGCTCTCTTGTACCCTAAAACAACAACTTAACAACTGCTCTTTAAGGAAAACAATCAACACCAGGTTAAAAGTGCTAAATGAACACTCACTAATAATACGTTAGTTGGTATAAGGAAGCAAAACTCCACATGGACTATATCACACCAATTACTTTTTAACAGCACAGTTTTTGCTGCGCACTAAATTTAAGACAATGCCTCATTAGGGGCAATTTTAACTCCCTGCTGTCATCCCTTTTTAACTTTAATGAAGACTGTCTGATTAGATTGGAATGTATAAATAAGGGTATTCGGACAATTAAGCCACACTTTAAAATGTCTGAATGTCATTACATTGATAAAATATATAACCAAGTGGCATTTATTTTAAAGAATGGCAGCCAATGCACACTTTTCGAATGAAATATTTCACAAAAAAAGCAACCAACAACAACAAAAAAGTATATACAGTTGTGATCAAAAGTTTGGGGTTAGTATGATTTACTTTTTTTTTTTTCTTATTTTTTTAAAGCAGCTTACAATTTTATTCAGCAAGAGATGCATTAAATTGATCAAAAGTGACAGTGAAGAGAATTAAAATGTTAAGATTCACAAGATTTGAAATAATTGCTGTTCTGTTTAACTTTCTATTCATCAAAGAATCATGGGGCAAAATATCATGGTTTACACAAAAATATTAAGCAGCACAACTGTGTTCAACGTTGGTAATTATAAGAAATGTCTTTTGAGCAGCAAATCAGCATATTAGAATGATTTCTGAAGGATCATGTGACACTGAAGACTGGATTAATGATGCTGAAAATTCAGCTTTGATCACAATATTAATATAATATAATATTACAATGGAAAACATTAATATTTCACAATATTACTGTTTGTATTGTATATTTGATCAAATAAATGAATAGAAGAGACTTATTTCAAAATCTTTTTATACCTTTATTATGTGTTTCCATTCAGTTAATTTCATATTTAACTATATAATAAACATTTATTTTAAAAAGATTTGTTTTAAGTGATATTTGAATATTTCTGATTTCTTTACATTTAATTTCCCCCCAAAATATTTAATCAATATCAATAGTACCAAAACAAGAAAAATAAACAATAAATTAATTAATAATAAATAGATCAATAAATTATTTTGCATTTCCACAAAGAAAATTAACTTATTCTCACGTTTATATCATACACATTTATAACCACACCTGTAAGACACAATACCTTAAATAAATAAACAAACAAACAGTATTAATTATGCTAATACGTCTTTATCATTACAGTTGTGCGTACTGTTTGAAATGATGGTATTATGATGGTTTGTGGTTGTCAAATGTTACTGTATCATGTTCATAGTTAGTTAGATGTGATGAACTATATCTGTGGATACTTTAACTGAGACACCTGTGTGAATTCATACATCCACTAAAATGTATGAATCCAATGTAGACCGGTTGGTTAAGTCACTGCAGAAATGACTTAAAGTAGTTCATTCTGAGAAAAGCTGCAGTAATTGAGCACAGGTGCCACTTGGTTTGATTTTTTTGTAGTGCAATGACATTAAGTGTGGCTTAAGTGTCCAAATACGTTTTTTGGGGTCACTGTACATGAAATGGTGAAACGCTTTTAATTTGCTTTTGTGTTCCACCAGCGTATGGAGGACAGGTGTGCATGCAGATGCTTGTGCTAATGCAGATCGCACCAAAAAAGCCTCTTTAATGACTCCACGGCTGTGTGCATTTGTTTTAAGATGTGTCTGTCGGATCGGAAAAGGCTCTCTTGAGGATGAAACAGTTCTGTGGTCTTTGTGTAAAAAGGGAATGTGACAGCTGTACAGTTCCCATAGTCCACAGCACATCTTTATACTCTCACACATATGCTGCGTGATATACACTCACGGAATGTCGATGCCGTCTCCTGTCCCGCGTCCTATTTATATCAGTCTCTATGGCCATCTGCACAGGGCACCATTATTCCTGGTCACTCTGCATTTGGGATGCTCGTTACCGTGGCGCTGGTTGGGGAAGATGTTGCTAGGCAGTGGACCCCAGAGACTGCATTGTCCAGATGCTGCTGGCTTTCCCAGGCTGCCTCCTCTCCAACCAGAAGGAACACAACGCTCTCATTTCTGAAGTGTGTTACTACATCTGGGGTGCTCGAAACAGCAGGGAACACTCACACACACACACACACACACACACACACACACACACGCGCACGCACACACACACACACACACACACACACACACACACACACACACACACACACACACACACACGTACGCGAGCGCATAGACACACACGTGCTTGCACACAATGCTGACAAATTTGCGTTCCAGCACTGTGGAAACTAGGATGGTCTGATTTTTACAAGTTCAAATTTTACTAAAGTTTGTGTGAAACTTTGGAAATATATGAGGCCATATTATTCGGGCCATTTTCTGTGTTGAATTATATTTCATTCAAAAAAAAAAATCCCTGTTACACAATGTATACAGTTTCTTTAAAGGAAACTCAGTCTCTGTTTTCTATTCAGTGTATTCTACTTCTACTTTGAATTTTCAATGTCAGTTTTTATGGTCAGTTAAAGGGGTCTTATTATGCTTTTTCACTTTTTGAATTTTAGTCAGTGTGTAGTGTGTATGTTTGGGCATAAAAAAGATCTACAAAGTTACAAATCTCAAAGTCCACTCCAAAGAGAGATATTTAGTTTTTTTAAAAATCCCTTTTCAAAAACTACAATGAACGGCTTGTTTGGATTACAAAGTTGATTTCCTCAATTTGTGACATCACAAATTGGTCCATTAGAATATCATTAAAATAAATCCTGCCTCCTGAAATTCGAATGCACGTTTCAAAATCTAAACCCGGTGCTGGTGTTTTTATATCACTGTATTTCTGATGGAAACCGACTGTCTTCAGAAAAATTTGGATGTCATTTTCATTTCATCTTGCATGTAATGTCTGATAAAGCAGTGTTTGTGAGCAGAGCTCTGCTTTGTGTACAGCGTTATCGGGGAAAACTCGCTCTCTCCCGCTCCAATAGCGCCTCCTGCTGGCAGAGAATTAATTTGCTTTTAGTCATTCTGCCTAGCTGTTCGCCAATCACAACGCACTGGGACAGCTAACCAATCACAACACATTTAGTTTTTCGGAAGGCGGGCCTTCATCAAACCCGGAACTAATCGAGCCGTTTGTGTCAGGCTGGGAAGAATGGTATTGTAATAATGTAAATTATGTGAAAAATAATGCGTTTTTCGAACCACCAAACATGACAGCATGTTCTAGTACACCCCTAAAACGTAATCAAGACTTTGTAAAAGAGCATAATAGGACCCCTTTAAAGTCAGTTTTTAAATGATTAAATTTCATAGTTTAAAGTGGTATCTGTTCATTAAAAACATGACTTTTGACAGTTAAGAAATGAAATATTTAAATACATTTTAATACGAAATTGGGATCTGTTCATTAGAAACATGATTCAAAAAATTGCCAGTTAAGATTCAAAATATTTAAATACAATTAAAAACAAAATTGCATTCCTGCCAAATAAATAATATCCAGATAGAAAATATTCACAAAACAAAAAGTCTCTATTCTCTGTTGTCTGTTGTGCTTCTAAATAATAATAATTTAATACAATTTAATAATGTAATTATATTAGTATCAAGCTTCATTGATAGTAATATAACTTCAATATTAAATTTTATTAAATATAAATTATATCAATTATAATTTTCCTAAAGCATTACACCAGATAAATAATATAATGTGCAAAAGTTTGGTGCATTTACCGAGTCAACATTTTATTGATCAGTGATTGCTCATTTTTAAATTAAATATAATTTAAATATCTAAATATTGATTGCATCTCAGATGTTTCTTTTTAAATTATTTAGGTAAAAATAAAAATAGACAAAGTAATTATTGATATACAGTAGCTTGTAATGACGATAATTTGGTCTTGAAAGCATTTGAAAAAAAAAATCATATCAAGATATCTGATTTTTGACTGTAGATGTTGTTATCTTGGTAAATCTGAACACAGTTTCGTTTTTTTAACCAGGCTAACTAAAATAATAATAATAAAATGAATAAATTTACTTAAATGTAAATAGAAATTAAATAAAATATAAAAAATACAAATATTAAACATTTAAAAATAAAATGTAATTCAGCATTTTAGTTTTTTTTTATTTATTTAGTTTAACTTGATGTACTCAAACTGAAATAAAAATTTTACATTATATATAAAATTACATATAGACATTTAAAAATAAACAATAAAAAATGGGAAAAAAAACAAACAACAAAATTCTGAAAACCTAAATGAAAATGGGAAACATAAGAACAAAATTGGAAAAATATTTTTATAATGCTATAATAGTATATCAGTGATACTACAATGACACCGTGTCTACACCGAATGCGAGCGCCACGGCGCGATGTGACAAAATACAATAGAACCTATTATGCTGTCTACACTGGATGCGGCATGGTGCGTTGCGGCGCTATACGACAAATCCCTGACAGAAAACTGCTGCTGCATTCTATTTATGACGTATTGACACAAATTTCAACTGATTTTCAATGGTTGCTTTGTTGGGTCCAGTGTAGACAGACTTAAGCTGTCACGGCGTGGCATCGCGTCCGGTGTATATGGTGTGAGGCTGCAGAAGTGTGTCCTCAACAACCAAAATGTTAAGAGCTTTTGGCCTTACCACAACCCAGGCTCATTGGAAATACGTGCCTCTACATACATTTGTGCAACACCGTAATTACGTACCTTACTGCACGTTTCGCGGCAGTTTCAAAGTGAAATGTCCAGAGAGTGGCGCTAAAACACACGTTTAATACGGGACCGTGACACATTTTTATTACGTTCCTACAGGCATTTATTATGCTGCTCGAGGTACGTTTTGCGGCCGTTCAGAATTCAAATATCCAGTGAGTGTCGCTAAAGATTAATGCTCTGTCATGTTAGAAATATCCCTTACACCAAACTCAAACCTAAACCTACCCGATAGTGTTAACAAATGCAAAAGTAATATAAAAACGTTTTCGCTGATGCAGCCTTGCTATTTCAACTTACTTATGCGTACTTGAGCTGTTTTGTTGAACCGTAGTTTCACGGGGATTTGTACCGGAGCTCTTCATCGCCAAGTGCAATGCCGTATCGCGTGAGCTACCGAATAAACCTACTGAACTGGAAAACTCATACATATGAATCTGTATATGTGACGACAATGTTCAAAAGTATCAGTTTTCAAATTGTGCAGGATGTTAAAATTGTTTTGAAGTCATAACATAACATTCTGCAAGTAATTGTGTGAAAATTAGCCTTTATTAATGAAAACTGTACCTGTAAATCATACTTCGTGTGAAAACGAATAAAAGTTGTCGGAGTTTTACTGCCTCTAGTGTTCATTTCAACTGGAAACGTTTTTTTGTGTATGTAGAGGTACGTATTTCCAATGAGCCTAGGTTGCCTTACCAGCAGTGGCAGGACATCCTGTCAATCTCACTGGGTAGGCCCGCCCACCAGGAAATCTCATTGGTTCAAAATCAAGCTCCTCATAACTCTCTATTAAACATCAGATATGTTCTGATTGGCTGTGATTGTATCACACCATGAAGCAGTCAGAGGAAACTTGTTGCATCGTGCCTGATTAGCTTCCATTTGCTCTCCAGTTCATCTCATCGCTGTGTAGGAAAAACAATTAAGAGATTAAAGAAACATTCTCATGGGATTGGCTTCACTAAACATCAAAATAAGTTTAAAGCAGTTGCTTGTCAGCATTGGTTTGGCTCTGTTCCAGAGTGCGGCGGCCAGTAGTCTCCTCCTGTCGAGTGTGCCATGTCACCCCTGCTCTGTTAAGTCCACAAATGTCTCAGGAAAGGAGAGAAGACACCTGTCTACCTCACTTTCTTTCTCTTGGCTTCTTCTCTTTCTCCCAACACCTCTCATAAATATTCAAACCTTTCGGTTTGCGTGTGTCCCGGGCCGTGCCACCCATTGTTACACCCGCAGGTGAACATACCCATACTGACAATCCTACACCTCTCGCTCAGTTCTTCCTGTCCTTGCTCCATCTGTTTCCTGCTTTTCTGATGGAGTTATTTGTGAAGTTTCAGGGAGAATCACCTCTGTCCAGCTAAAAATGACAATGACTCGACATTAAAATTAATTTTGAATTTCAGTGTCGTTTTTTTTTTTATAACTCCATAGTTTGAAATTGCTATCTGTTCATTAGAAACATAATACAAAAATTGACCATTAACATTTGGCAGTGATGCAATTTTATATTTAAATGAATTTAAATATTTGCATTCATGTTTAAAATAAATAATATCCATATAGAAAATATTCAGAAAATAAGAATAACATACACATTTATGAATGAATGAATCAATGAGGCATTTATATAGCATTTAGTATCTTTTATTATTTTCAACTAGCATTCATTTTTATATTTTTATTTTTCATTTTAATTTTAGTTTAAAGTTTAGTAATTTTATGTGTTTGTCATTTTTAATCTTCTATTTAGCTTTAATTTATTTTTGTTTCAGTTTTAGTAATTCTAGTACTCCAGCTTAAATTTAGTTTTATTTCAGTTAACTGCCAAGTGAAAAATTCTAATTTTCCATTTTTTCATCTAATATATATTTTATTTTATTTCAACTTTATTTTAACTACTGAAAACAGTTTTAATAGTTTTCATTTTAGTTAATAAAAACAACGTCGCAACACTGAAAAAAAATTACATTTTTTCATTTAGAAATTGCTAGTACATTTCATAAATAATTACAACAAAATGTCAAGCACCACACTGAATTAAACAAATTTTAAGGAGATAGACTTAAAGTTTTTGTTGTTGTTGTTGTTGTGTTGTTATTGTTGTTTTCTTGTAAATCATACTTCACTTAAAATAAAGTGTAACTTAAAAGTGACACCTTAAAAATAAAGTGTAACTAAAAGATCCACAACAATAAAAATAAAAGTCTCAGCAACCATTGAAATGATTTTGGTACAGAAAAAAAAAAAAAAAAAAAAGAGAGAGAGATTAGCAAAAGATCGCTATAGAAACAAACATATTGTGATGTTTACTTCAGTGCTTGGTTTGTGACTCAAAATTATGTAGCAGGTCACATGTGTAGCATTTAGAAAAGCATCAAAACAATAGTTAAACCAAAGTAAAAATGGACTATTTCACCCAATGGTTGTGTGTGTTATGAATCTAGCTTAGCAACATGCCAATGCTAAACTGTATTGGAGACCACTTTGAGTCAAGCCAACATTACCAGTTAGGATGCTGCCTTAAAAGGTGGCTGCCTATGTAGGGAGCAAACAGTGCTGCAGTTTTGGAACAGAGCTTTAGTGAGGAAGAATGCAGGATGACAGGGGCTAACGGAGAACTGAATTCGCGGTTGACTAGCTGGTTTTGTAGGCTATAAATCACATTGCACGATTGTTCATCTGGACGCTTCTGCTCTGCCATACACAAACGAAGATGCTCACCGAACAGCCAACAACGACTGGAGGAATTTCACTTCAGTTCCCTTCATTTACATATCCCCCTCGCTCTCCCTCATCCTCTCGCACACTTTGCATTCCCTTTCCGTCTGTTCTTCCATTAATTTGTTTTTGTGTCTCTTTCACAGTTTAATGAGATGTGGACAGGATGAGTCCGTCTGTGTTTTTCTGTTGTAGCCATCTAATGGGTTGTTTGCACTACTTCAGCTTATAAAAGTTGTTAGATCTAAACCTCAGCATTCACTGTCAATGCTACTTTGAAGAAAAAGTATTCAACACCCTCGCTTCTGTCAAATTTTGTTTTCATGTCACCTCATCTTTAGGGTTTTCCCTCTAAACATCTTTAATTATTTGTTATCCTGTGCTTTAGCTGTAACATATACTCAGGGTTTTTCCTGGCTCAAAATGAGGCGGAGGTGGTACCATCCTGATCATGTGCATTCAATGTACCCACACTTTAACTGGCTGGAAACAAACACTTTTTACCCACGACGTATTTTAGTTGTTATAATAATTATATGATTGAAAAAAAAATTATAATTATAAAGTTACATTTTACAAAAACAAATTAAATTAAATACTACAACAAATACAACAAATATACTAAAAGCCATTTTGTAGTATAGGTGAACATAAACATAACATTAGGTTGTTAAACACTTCATGAAATTGAAAATCTTTATCCAGTCCTAATAGTCTCCTGGTCCACATCGCTTTGATCCAATATACATTTATCCATGTAAAGTGTCTAGAAAATAAAACATTTTCTTACAGCCTTACGTGAATTATTTTGGTAGACTACATCATGAAATGCAATCACAGCAGGGTAACAGTTGCATTACAGCTAACATTAGCATCAAGCTAAGACTTTTTATAAAATTAATAGTAAACTTTTTCTCAAATCTCACTTCAAACCAGGACTGAGTGTGTGTAATAACTAATGTGGATTTTGGTCATATAATGTTGTTGAAGTAAGTTATTTGTATACTAAGCTAATAGTTAGACCAGCTTGGCATTTCTCATGTAAACATTCTTTATTGTTATTAAAATACCCCAAATCTAATGAAAATAACATACAAACCATATACTATCATTATTGTGAGTTAAATATAGAATGTAGAATATATGAAATCTGATTTATTTTTTCCCAAATTCCGTTTTATTTATTTATTTATTTATTTTTCCCAAATTCAATTTTTTTCCTTTCTAATTTTTCTGGAATCCTTTTTAATGGTTAAATTACATTTTATTAATCAAAAAGCATGTCTAATTAATTAAAATCATGAAACTTATACAACTTCACATTAGTTTATTAAAAGTTTAATAAAAATTACGTTTAGGGCCCTATGTTTTATTTTCTTTCACCATATGTTTATTGTTACCAAATTCTGTGTTGTAGCATATCTAATTATTTGAACGTAAAATAATTAAACAAACATAAAAACAACTTAATTTATTCAAATTTATTCTTAAAATAGTCTCATTTTATTTTTCCTCAGAAATTCTGCGTTGTGTCTAGTTATCAAATGAAGGCATAAAACATTAATTTAATTTATCTTTAAATTATTGAAAATCAAACTTTCTTTATTAATTTTGGCAAATAAAGGGGATTTACTATTAAAATGAAAACATGGAATATTTTTTTATTTTTATTTTTTTATCATTGCTTAAAAAAAAAATTAAGTTTTAATAATTTCAGTAGTAGCCTAGTAGTAGCAGTACTGCAAGTTAAACCGAACTTTTATTTTGACGGGTTGCCGAGAATACCTTTACAGTTCTGTGTGACGCTAGTTTTACTCAAATGAAGAAGTGACTCTCAGAGCAGTTCTGGAGATATTGTTCATGTGTTTATGTCCTCATTAGTGAGACGGCAGGCTCTGAAATCACCGCGAGCGTCACGAGCTTTAGTATGTGTGTAGTAAAAGAAACCGCGTGTCTCCGCCATTCATTCATTCATTCATTCATTCATACAGAGATGATCGTGTAATTTGAGTTAATGCTCATCAGATCGTGTAAATCCCTTGAAAATGAATAGAAATGATGATTCAGTGTACATAAATATCAAGTAAACTTATATAAAAATATCAGTATTTTTCCAAATATGAACTAAAAGCTCTAATGGACGCTGTTCAGTGTCGCTTGCACTGCCTGCCTGAGGCGACACCTCATAATTCTCTATGCAGGAAAAACCCTAATACTGTAGGAAAGAAAAATCAAAGTAAATCTCTTTAATATCTCAGTTGCTAAACCACAATATTAGACCACTGAGTCTCCTGTTTCTCAGATGTTTCGTGGGAGAAAAAGAAGCCAGTAATCTCACATGTCTCCTTTAGAGTTTCAGAAGAGAACTCAACAATGTCAGTATGAACTCAAACACTTGCCAAAACTGAATTATCAGCAC
>CM077242.1:5510000-5717500 GCA_039654775.1 Spinibarbus caldwelli | reverse complement strand
TTAAAATGCGAGACATAGGCCAATAGAATGGAAAAACACAATGTCTAGAGTTTTAAAAGTTGAAATTGTTTTAATGTAGTTGAGTGCTGTATTTTTACAATGCTTTAGAGATGATCCTATGATCCTAAAAGGATCCCAGTGATCCTAAAGTAATCCTCTAATGCATGTTCACAGAAAAACAACAAAAAAGCATTGCAGTGGAAACCAAAAACTCATTTATTTATTTTTTGCGTTTAAAAATGAACAAGATTTGCATTTAAAAATATTTATATAGAAAATTGGAGATGCTGCAAAAGACCTAAGATGTGGATGCAATGGTCAAAGGCGTTCACCTACTGTAGCATGTTTACATAGAAAAATAATGAAAAGGCTGTGGAATGCAAAAATGTGTGTGAATGGGTCCTAAGAATTTTTTTTCCCCTGTTTTTTTGTTTTTTATTTTTATTTATTTTTTTTTTACTGTTACATATCATCTGTCAGGTTAAAAACATGGGTTTGATTGCATAAAAAAGTAATAACACCACTTCTCCACAAGTTGCATGATTTGAAGCGTCACTTATTTCTGTAACAAACAAAACTAAATAAAATATAGTAAAAAAAAAAAAAAAAAAATACTAAAAAAAGCGAATGGTTTAGAATAGTTTCCAAAGGACTGTAATCTACATTGTATCAGCGAATGATAGCATTTATAAATTATCATTTTAATTCTTATATAGTCATACAATATGGATATTCCACTAGAATTGTTCCATAACATTACCAAACAAATAAAGACACGGGTATTAGGTGTCTAATGTTGTAAAGGGTGTATTTGTAGTCCAGCCACAACAAACAAAGCATGGCAGCCCTCTTTTTTTATTTGTTTCCTGAGTCATTTACCTTACAGATGTCTGCACAAGCATGCTGTTATTACAAATGAGTTCCCTGGGTTGTACCTTAGTGCTTTCACAACCTACAGTGTGTGCCAGTAAAAAAATATATGCTTTACTGCAAGCGTTTTTCAGGTGTCTGGGAACTTTTGTCATCATAGCATTGGGCTAAAACACCGCCTAATCACAGTCTGAACAGTCTGTTCTCTTCATTCTGTCCTATTTACTGTTAAAACTCTGCAAAGATAGAAACAACATTTTTTTTTATACAAAGATTTATGAAAAACTGTGCTATTAATCGCAGTTCTTTGATCCAAAGCTGACCCTAAACTAGAACATTCTCTCACTAGTTACCAACCATTGAAGTCTAAAAACAACAAAAAGAGCCATTAAAATAAAGAACATTCATGCCAACAGGTAACAGTTTTATTCATCCGCAGAATTAAATGCTGAACAATGAAGTCACATGTGTCATTTATACATTGTATACATTTACAGTGTGCCAGAAGAATAGAGCCATCTATTGCTTGCATTATTTATTTTACTATAAATTGCACAGTATATAAATTGCATATACTGTGCAATTTATAGTAAAATATTTGGAATATACACAACAAAGAAATTTCATAAAAATTGAATAATCAGATTACATATTGGCTACTAGAAATGGCCCCTAGCCTTTTTTTTTTTACTTAAATATCATTAAAAATAAAAAAGTAAGGCACTTCAATAATGCATGAGTAAAAATCCAAATATAAACACTGAACACTGCACATTTTTCTGTAGTGGCTGCACAGGAGATACATTCTGCTGTCATACAATCTTGCTTCTAGGCAACAAACACATTTAGACAATTTCTCATAACAAACAAATAATTTATGTGACTGATGTTGTGATGTGATGTAAATGTTTAAAAAAAAATGAAGTTTACTTTAACAAATGCAAATCTTATTTAAGATGATAGAACAAGAAGAAAATAAAAAAGAAAAAAAAAAGATCTTTTGAGGGTAGTTCTCTTGAGCAGAGGTGTGCATGGTCAGATACCAAGGAAAGGCATTTTATTTGTTAACGCGTTAACGCATGCGATTAATCAAAAATTTTTAATGAGTTAATTTTTTTTTAACGCAAATTAATCATTTGCTAAGGTTTGACCCCAACTTCTTCCTGTCATCGCAGCGCGGAATGTTATCTACAAAGCCACTAGAAGGCAAGCCTGCAACCATTAGCCAAAAAAGCGTAACGGCTAAAGCTAACGCTTCCGGTCTGCCAGTGCGTGGGAAAGGAGACCAGAGGCCGTTTTTTTTTTTTTTTTTAATGGATGTCAATGGGGGAGAGGCTTCACTACACTGAATAAACAGCTTTTTAGATGAAACGGCTTATCATTTAATAAATCGACAGCCTATCTGCTAATCTTCAACATGTTTTACACTAAACAAACCTTTTGGATTGAACTATTTTTAGAGTTTACCACAAAAAAAATGTTGTTTTATTAGAGAAGTTACTGACTTTTTGCAACAGG
Organism: Spinibarbus caldwelli; assembly: GCA_039654775.1. Lineage (NCBI taxonomy): Eukaryota > Metazoa > Chordata > Actinopteri > Cypriniformes > Cyprinidae > Spinibarbus > Spinibarbus caldwelli. The sequence goes on along the minus strand of CM077242.1, from coordinate 5,715,112 downwards.
TGGGAGTCAGCTTACGGCACTTCTCATTCATTCCTATGGCATCTGTAAACGACGATTGAGTGTCGCACAACTCTGACTGAAATTCAATGATGTCAAGGCTGTAATGTGATTGGTTATTACGGCACACCTGATCCAGGTTAGCCGTTATGCTTTCTCCAATAGTAAGTAATACAGACCCTCTCATCTCCCTATAGTAAGAAAATCTCTGGTTATCATTGTGTGATAAGGGTACAGTGAACCAGTGTTGCCAGGGTCGCGGCACAATTGGGCTATTTTGAAAATGCAGTCGCGGGAAAAATTACCGTGGGTTGCGATTTTGGGCTACTTTTATAATGTACCGCACCTGGCAACTTAAGAATGGAGAGGCGGTTGTAACATCACAAACAACGTGAGTTTCAGTCAGAGCATACATGTTAAGGCTTTTACACAGCAGAAATAAACATGACAACAGCCACTATAGTTTATATTAGATAATAAACACACAGTTATGATAGGATATGGTTTGTATGTGATTTTCTTGAGATTTGGATATTTTCATAACAATAATGAATGAATGTGTACATCTGAAATGCTCATTTGTACAGCGATAAAAAAGGCTATAAATAGCATATTTTAACAACAGTAAACGACCAAATTCCAAATGTGATTGCAAAAGGATGTTATTACAAACATTCAATGGTGGTTTAAAGTGAGTTTTGAGTAAAAGTGTACTATTAATCTCATAAATTGTCTTATGTAGCATGATGATAATGTTAGCTCTAATGTACCTGCAGAACAGGTCCAATTCTTCTTCATAAAGCATTTTGTCATAATACTTCACGTAAGGTCGCAAGAAACTGTTTTGTTTTATTTATTTAGAAATACTTTTGATAATAGTTGGGTAAATGTATACTGGGATTGAAGCGATGTGGCTTGGTAAACATTTTATTGCCAGTATAAAGGCTGATAATGGCTGAATAAAAACAAAAGAATAATGATAAAAGAATAATAAGGATTATGTCTCATACCTGCCGGAAGTGTGAAAGGTTCTGTTTCCTTAAACTAGTTTGTCATGCATTTCTTTATTTCAACACATTTACAGGTAAATCCTAGTATTTTAAATTTGCGATTAATTGTGATTAATCACAGTCCATGACCATGATTAACGCAATTAAATTTTAATCGATTGACAGCACTAATATACAGGTGCATCTCAATAAATTAGAATGTCGTGGAAAAGTTCATTCATTTCAGTAATTCAACTCAAATTGTGAAACTCGTGTATTAAATAAATTCAATGCACACAGACTGAAGTAGTTTAAGTCTTTGGTTCTTTTAATCGTGATGATTATGACTCACATTTAACAAAAACCCACCAATTCACTATCTCAACAAATTAGAATATGGTGACAGGCCAATCAGCTAATCAACTCAAAACACCTGCAAAGGTTTCCTGAGCCTTCAAAATGGTCTCTCAGTTTGGTTCACTAGGCTACACAATCATGGGGAAGACTGCTGATCTGACAGTTGTCCAGAAGACAATCATTGACACCCTTCCAAAGGAGGGTAAGCCACAAACATTCATTTCCAAAGAAGCTGGCTGTTCACAGAGTGCTGTATCCAAGCATGTTAACAGAAAGTTGAGTGGAAGGAAAAAGTGTGGAAGAAAAAGATGCACAACCAACCGAGAGAACCGCAGCCTTATGAGGATTGTCAAGCAAAATCGATTCAAGAATTTGGGTGAACTTCACAAGGAATGGACTGAGGCTGGGGTCAAGGCATCAAGAGCCACCACACACAGACGTGTCAAGAAATTTGGCTACAGTTGTCATATTCCTCTTGTGCATCTTACCTGGGCTAAGGAGAAGAAGAACTGGACTGTTGCCCAGTGGTCCAAAGTCCTCTTTTCAGATGAGAGCAAGTTTTGTATTTCATTTGGGAACCAAGGTCCTAGAGTCTGGAGGAAGGGTGGAGAAGCTCATAGCCCAAGTTGCTTGAAGTCCAGTGTTAAGTTTCCACAGTCTGTGATGATTTGGGGTGCAATGTCATCTGCTGGTGTTGGTCCATTGTGTTTTTTGAAAACCAAAGTCACTGCACTCGTTTACCAAGAAATTTTGGAGCACTTCATGCTTCCTTCTGCTGACCAGCTTTTTAAAGATGCTGATTTCATTTTCCAGCAGGATTTGGCACCTGCCCACACTGCCAAAAGCACCAAAAGTTGGTTAAATGACCATGGTGTTGGTGTGCTTGACTGGCCAGCAAACTCACCAGACCTGAACCCCATAGAGAATCTACAAAATTAGAATACTTCATAAGACGTAGTGAATTGTTGGCCTTCTGGAAAGTATGTTCATTTACTGTACCCCATAGAGAATCAATACTTGAGTAATTCAACTCAAATTGTGAAACTCGTGTATTAAGAATCTATGGGGTATTGTCAAGAGGAAAATGAGAAACAAGAGACCAAAAAATGCAGATGAGCTGAAGGCCACTGTCAAAGAAACCTGGGCTTCCATACCACCTCAACAGTGCCACAAACTGATCACCTCCATGCCACGCCGAATTGAGGCAATAATTAAAGCAAAAGGAGCCCCTACCAAGTATTGAGTACATATACAGTAAATGAACATACTTTCCAGAAGGCCAACAATTCACTACGTCTTATGAAGTATTCTAATTTGTTGAGATAGTGAATTGGTGGGTTTTTGTTAAATGTGAGCCAAAATCATCACAATTAAAAGAACCAAAGACTTAAATTACTTCAGTCTATGTGCATTGAATTAATTTAATACACGAGTTTCACAATTTGAGTTGAATTACTGAAATAAATGAACTTTTCCACGACATTCTAATTTATTGAGATGCACCTGTATATATATATATATATATATATATATATATATGTATGTATGTATGTATATATATATACAGTTTCTCACAAAAGTGAGTACACCCCTCACATTTCAGCAACTATTTTATTATATCTTCTCAAGGGACAATACTATAAAAATGAAACTTGGATATATTTTAGAGTAGTCAATTTGCAACATGTATAGCAGTGTAGATTTACTGTTCTCTGAAAATAACTCAACATACAGCCATTATTGTCAAAATAACTGGCAACAAAAGTGAGTACACTCTAAGTGATAACAGCTATACATTGTTTAACCATGCAAAGCCACATGTCCTATTCATCATGTTCATGTTTTTGTCTGCTTAACAGGACCATACAAATTTGTGTATCTTGTATTAGAGCAGTTAAAATTCGGTGCTTTGAGTAAAATTCTCGCATACTGACCACTGGATGTTCAACATGGCACCTCATGGCAAGGAACTCTCTGAGGATTTGAGAATTAGAACTGTTGCTCTCCACAAAGATGGCCTAGGCTATAAGAAGTTTGGTAACACCCTGAAACTGAGTTACAGGACAGTGGTCAGTGTCACACAGAGGTTTTCCAAGACGGGTTTCACTCGGAACAGGCCTCGCAAGGGTCTATCAAAGAAGTTGAGTCCTCGTGCTGTGCGTCAGGTGCAGAAGACGACTTCAAAAAACAGACGCATGAGTGCTACCAGCATTGCTTTAGAGGTTGCAGAAGTGGAAGGTCAGCTTGTCATTGTTCAGACCATACGCTTCACACTGCAACAAGTTGGTTTGCATGGCCATCGTTCCAGAAGGAAACCTCCTTTGAAGCTGGCTCACAAAAAAGCCTGCAACAGTTTGCTGAAGGCAACCTGTCCAAGAGCATGAAATACTGGAACCATGTCCTGTGGTCTGATGAGACTAAGATAAACTTGTTTGGCTCAGATGGTGTCCAGCATGTGTGGTGACGCCCTGGTGAGGAGTACCAAGAAAATTGTGTCTTGCCTACAGTCAAGCATGGTGGTGGTAGCATCATGGTCTGGGGCTGCATGAGTGCTGCTGGTACTGGGGAGCTGCGGTTCATTGAGGGAAACATGGATGCCAACATGTACTGTGACATTCTGAAGCAGAACATGATGCCCTCCCTTCAGAAACTGGGCCAAACGGCAGGTTTCCAACATAATAATGACCCCAAACACACCGCCAAGATGTGATGATGAAGCTGAAGGTGAAGGTGATGGAGTGGCCAAGTATGTCTCCAGACCTGAACCCTATTAACCACATGTGGGACATCCTCAAGTGGAAGGTGGAGAAGCGTCATGTGTCTAACATCCAGCAGCTCCGTGATGTCATTAAGGAGGAGTGGAAGAGGATCCCAGCAACAATCTGTGCAGCTCTGGTCAATTCCAAGCCCAGGAGGATTAAGGCAATTCTAGATAACAGTGGTGCTCACACAAAATATTGACACTTTGGACACAGTTTTGAAATGTTCACTTATAGGGTGTACTCACTTTTGTTGCCAGCTATTTTGACAATAATGGCTGTATGTTGAGTTATTTTCAGAGGACAGTAAATCTACACTGCTATACATGTTGCACCCTGACTACTCTAAAATATATCCAAGTTTCATTTTTATAGTATTGTCCCTTGAGAAGTTATAATAAAATAGTTGCTGAAATGTGAGGGGTGTACTCACTTTTGTGAGATACTGTATATATATATATTCTAATTCATCATGGGTTCCCTTAAGATTTTATAGAGTTTTTATAATCAGGTTTTTCAAGTTATGAGTAAAACAAGGACTGTAGTAAACATAAATTGACAATACTTGGATGTTTTGATCTACAATGTAAATTATACACACTCATTCTGAAAACGCACATTGTTATGCATTGTTATGCAATTATTACATGTTATTACATATCTACTTTTAAACTACTAATGTTTGCTTTGGTCCAGCTTGGTGCAGTTCATGACCTCCTGTGTGAAATACAACCCTGTTCACTTGCATTGGATGGAGAAAAATCTTGGAATGTTTTCCTGTGAAACCTTAATTTCTCTTTGGCTAAAGAAACAAAATCATATGTACATGGAGGTAAGTGAATAGTGAGGAAACTTTCATTTTTGGGTGTAGTACTCCCTTAACCCTTCACTGTCATCATGTTCTTGCAAAGTGAAGAAAATTGGTTTGTTAACCAGAGGCAATGGTGTGCAATTGGGTATTAATCTATTCATACTTCAAATAGGGATTTGTACAAGTGCATATGACCTGTTTTATAAGAAAATATTGAGCTGGATGTCCTGCATGTGTCAACAGTAATTAATACACGGAACCAGATGATTGAAGCACTATGCACTCTGCTAAATTCCGCCTTTGCACATCACCAAGAAAATAATTAGATCCAAAATAACCACACTTCAGCCAGATAGCATGTACATCCCCACAGCCCCTCTCAGCTTCATCTTCTGCAGTCAGTGAGCGATTGCATATTTAACCTAGCTAAATGCATGTGAATACGGGGATCGTAAGTAATTAGTTTGCACTGGTTATTTTGGCAGTTCCTGTCAGGTTTAAGGTGGGACTTGTGTCAGGAGTCAAGCTCAAAGAACCCTGAATGTTCCTGCCCCATGGCTGCTTTCAGCCCTCAACTAGGACCTTAATAAGAGCCCTGAGGAATGTGTTTACCTCGTTCTGATGATGTCATCACCTCTGTACCCTTTCCTCAACCTGCAGGACACAACTCCTGGAGTTTCACAGGTACAAAGCTTTATTCAGTCTGTTGTGAGGAGGATTTGTTTTTTTTTGTTTTTTTTAAAGCTTGAACATTTCTGTGCTTTCTCTCACTCCAGTAACACTCCAACACTCTAACTTTTACTAACAGGTGAGTTCTAGGAACTGCCTAGTGAACTGCTTACGTATGGCGCACATTATTAAAGCCAACACAAAGACTCAGTCAAAGCATGATTATTCTGCTTTAAGACTCTTTTTTTTTTTTTTTGGGCAAATTAAAAGGCAGATATTTCTCTAAAAAATTAAACACCTTAAACCAGTCTAAGCTGGTTTGCTGGTCTTAGTTGACCTCCCAGCTGGTCATTTTAGTTGGGTTTTGCGAATGGGTACTTAAAGAAGCCAAGAAAAGTATCCAAAAGTAAACAAGTATCCAATCCTATGTGGAGTATCCTATGAGGAGAAGGCAATCCCAAAATGCTCTGTATATATAGGAATATTTATTTATTTTATTTATTATTATTAAAAATATAGTTTATTAAATATAAACTAAATACAAAATGCTAGGTGGCATATCAAGCTATGATGGCATATTTATCTGTGGCTCATTTTTAATTCAGTATCCTTACATTCAAATTCAGATTGCAGTTCTGCATCTTGTTTGATAACTCAATTGGAACTCAATTCAAATTTAGCCAATTCAGTTGTAATTCAAGATGCATTCTCAGTTCAATTTTGAATGGTGTGCAACACTGTCAGCAGACGCCGAAGCAAAGCCTGAATGTGTATTAACTGTCCATTTCTGTCCATGTTATTCAGATCGTGTCCTAGTCTCAGGCTTCTAAAATAACATCTAGCATGACGACATTAGAGAAAAGGATAAAATTACTGGTATTTCTCTAGTGCTTCGAGAAACCCAAGACTGTATCTTCTGCTGCACTCCAGGGCCAAAGGACTGTTTAATTATGCACTTCAATATCAAGCATTTGATGTTATTCTCTCTGTGCAGTCAACAAACTCCAATCTGGGTTTTGAAAAGTGATCATTAAGGAATAAGCTGTCTGCAGAAGGGACTTATAAAAAGAAAAGATTACTAAGAGGCGGGTGCCTTTGTGACTGTTACACTGTAATTAACAGTTTTAAATGTGAAAAGAGAGGCCTTTGCTCATAATTAAAGTCAGACACGATACACTAAACGCATCCTGAAGTCCCTCCGGGAGGAAGATAAGGGCTATTTCACTAACGAGCTATTGTAGTCTGATGAGCCAGTGAGGAGAGGGCAACACAGTGACTCTGCCAGCGCAGAAGGGGAATATACTGCCCGGACATGAGATAAGGACCAATAAAATCTCTAAGGAAATATTATTATGCTATGTGTGAAATTGCTCCCCAAAACAGGCCTATCAAGAGAGGTCAGGCTCTTCTTACAAACCGAGGTCATACTGTTGTTGAATAACACTTGCTATCTTTAATTCCATGCCCTCACATGAAGGCAACACACATTGCTTATGTAGCTGAAGGGCTAAAACAATATTCCTACCTCCCATGATGCTTTGCGAGTGAATTATGTAACTTTAAGCAAGCAATAAACAGCTGTCGATCATGAATAAGGTTGTTTTATTCAGAAGAAATAAGCATTTATGACTGATTTTGTTAAATGGCACATCACGCAAAGCACACAGGAGACTCACCTGGCTAAACTAACAATGCAACACTCTAATAAACATATCGTATACATATATTCTATATATAATTACATAAAACTTTTTAAAAGCAGTTTTCTGTGCAAAACTGAGTGCAGTGCATTGTGGGATTGCATTCTACATATAGAATAAATGCTGCTTGCCTTTTGGAAAGGCCTTGGGGAACGCAATTAGGATTCCTTATAATATTGTCTAAAGATGCAGCTCACTAAGTTTCGGAACAGATCAAAATTGTAGAATTATGCAAAATGCATTTTTCCCATAGAAACCATATTTTGTATTTCTCCAATGTTCTGCAGAAAAAAATACAATAATCCCACTCTTTATTACTAAGTATATACAATGTTTTAATACATGAATGTTTATGTAGACACTTTCAAGTTAACTGCATTTCCTTTAACCCTTAACACAACAATACAATGATTAATTCAAAATACGGGTGTGAAAAATTAATATGTAATATCTTTTTATTTTATTTTTTTTAATTCTGTGCCGCTAACAGCATCAAAGACAGAGCTAAGAGAGAGAAAGAGAAAAAACACTCCCCTGTCTGTCATTGGTGGCAATAAAAGATAGTCCCGCCCCCAAAATAATCATTGGTTGAGTCTGTGTTGCTCAAACAAGGCTGTGATAGCACCTCACAGTGTTACACTTTTCAGGGAAATCAGCCTACAAATGGCTTAATTATACAGTCTTGGCCAAAAATATCGGCACCCTTGCAATTCTCTCAGAAAATGCAACACTTCTCTCAGAAAATTGTTCCAATTGCAAATGTTTTGGTATTCACGTGCTTATTGTTTTTGTTTGTACTGCAACAACACAAAAAAAAAAAAAAAAAAAAGAAAAGTCAAACTTGATAAAATTTCACACACAACTCAAAAATGGACTGGACAAAATTATTGGCACCTTGTCAAAATTGTAAGAAATAATTGCTTTTCAAGCATGTGATGCTCCTGTAATTTGTATTTAGACACACCTGTGGCAAGTAACAGGCGTGGGCAATATAGTAATCACACTTGAAAACAGTTAAAATGGAGAAAAGTTGACTCAACCTTTGTGTTGTGTCACACTGAGCATGGAGAAAAGAACGAGTGTAAAGAGTTGTCTGTGGATTTGAGAGAAAAAATTGTGGAAAAACATGGACAATCTCAAGTCCATCTCCAGAGATCTTAATGATCCTGTGTCCACTGTGCGCAATTTCATCAAGAGTTTTACAGCCCATGGCACTGTAGCTAACCACACTGAACGTGGACGGAAGAGCAAAATTAATGAAAAATTACAACGAAGGATTGTTCGAATGGTGGATAAAGAACCCTGATTAACTTCCAAACAAATTCAAGATGATCTGCAGACACAGGGTACAACAGTGTCAGCTCGGACCATCCGTTGCCATCTGAATGAAAAGGGAGACCCAGGAGGACACAACTGCTAACACAAAGGCATAAAAAAGCAAGACTGGAGTTTGCCAAAACTTATGTGACAAAACCACAATCCTTCTGGGAGAACGTACTGTGGACAGATGAGACAAAAATAGAGCTTTTTGGTAAAGGACATCATTGGCACTGTTTATAGTAAAAGAAATGAAGCCTTCAAAGAAAAGAACACACAGTCAAAAATGGTGGAGGTTCAAAGATGGTTTGAGGTTGCTTTGTTGCTTCTGGCACTGGATCCCTTGACTGTGTGAACGGTATCATGAAATCTGATGATTACCAAAGAATTTTGGGGCGCAACGTAGTGTGTCAGAAAGCTGTGTCTCCACCAGAGGTCATGGGTCTTCCAGCAGGACAATGACCCGAAACACACTTCAAAAAGCACTCGGTTACAAACAAAGCGCTGGAGAGTTCTGAAATGGCCAGCGATGAGTCCAGATCTGAATCCCATAGAACACCTGTGGAGAGATCTCAAAACAGCAGTTGGGAGAAGGCATCCTTCAAATCTGAATGACCTGGAGCAGTTTGCAAAAGAAGAGTTTTTTTTTTTTTTTTTTTTTTTGTGTGTGTTGTTCAATGCAGCAAAAAAAAAAAAAAAAAAACCTGCAACAATTTTCTGAGAGAAGAGTTACATTTTCTGACAGGATTAGAAGGGTGCCAATATTTTTGGCCATAACTGTAGTTGTCTCTGCATATTAAACTTGAATTATAGAAAATAATTGATCACTGAAAAAATTACACACATCAGCTTTCATCAAACGTACATGATTTAAGGCCACTTCAGAACTGGAGCACTTTTCCCTTAAGTGAAGTGAAGTCAGTGATTAAGCGGAGGGAAATATTAGATGCCTCTCTGACCACAGCAGGGGAGCAGTAATCTCATATTTATAGTACATGTTAACTCATTTGTAACTGTCTTTATAAATCAGCAGATAGCTGTGGCTGAATAATTTTGTGGCTTCGAAAATCTAATTAAAACTTCATTAAATGTGAAACTAATTAACTGTTGAGTGCGCAAAATCTGACGAGTAAAAACATCAGCAGCCAAAACTCATTAGAATATCTCAGTTTCCAGGTTTGGTATCAGAATTCCCTGTCCTCTGTTTGCCGAGATTTAGAAAGGAGGAATCAAGCTCTTACGTTCATCCTTCAGAAATTTAGAGTTTTATGAAGGTCAATCTAAGACATTTTTAAGTCCTTTTTAAGCCCAAATAAAGATAATTTAAAGCGCAAATTGAAGGAAACTCAATACGTCATTAAGTTCTCTGAATGTAAATGTAGAAAATGAGTTGTATTAGCAACAGCCTGATTGATTGAAAGAAAAAAAAAACTTAATATGGAAATGACTAACTGTACTGTCTGACCACACTGCAAAAAAAAAAAAAAAAATTATTTCTCAGTATTTTGCCTTGCTTTCCACATATTAATTGTATTGTTATTAACTCAGTTAAACTCACTTAATTTTGTTCAATTTCTCAGAAAACAAAACCTCAACTATCTTCATTTTGCATCTCAAGTAAATGTCTTGATTTTAGGAAGTTTAGAAATTTGTAAACAAGACAAATTCTGTGGTCTAATTAATTTATTTATTTACATTTATTTTTTCAGTACATGCAACACTTAATGCATGACTTTATTAATTTTTGACTTTCTGCTCTGATTTAAGACATTTTTTAGGCCTTCATTTGTGGAAGGGCAAATTAAGACTTTTTAAGACCCATAGAAACCCTGGAAATAAAAGAGCTTGTTGTAATTCACACAATATTCCATCTGAAAAGATAATTAATTGAAACCGAGATGAAAAATATTTGTGAAAACACAACAATGCACACATTAAAATATCACCTTTCACATTTTGCCACACTTAAACGCTACACTTGGCAGAGCAACTGAAACGAGTCAGAGACAGGGTTGATTGTTCTGTAAAAGTAAAAACAAACAAAAATCACTGTTTTGGCAACAAAGAATTGCAGATGAGGTCATGCATAATAAAAAATGGTCACTTTGGGAAGGAGAAGGGTTCATATTCATACAGTCTAATGCTGGATATTGGATTCAGCATACGTACAGTTTTATAAGCCCGTTGTGCAAAATCAGAATCTGCCGCCTGTGCGTTCACATACTTTTAGGGTGAAATTCTGCCAAGTGCATGAAGGCCCCAGATCATCTCATTATTACTTCTAGCACCAGATGCTTATCATCTCAAGATGATAGACACTCATTTATTGTTTTCCAGCTCTGTGCAATCCTCCAGATAGTGCCGGTCCAATGGGGAGGACAGAGACTGTGACAGCCACTGATGGAGAGGACCAATAATATCACAGTCCTTTTTTCACAATCCAATCAAAACCCCAGGGATAAAATCAAGTCATTATTTTTCTCTGAAAATTCTGTTTCAGTCAGAAATACATCACCTTAAATGTCATGTGAGCGCCATATGATTGTGAATACTGGCTAGGCTGTGAATGTTTGCTACAGTATGTTGCAAGAATAATGCAAAGATTGCACATCAAATCCAGAGAATCTTGCAATGCAATTAAACAAATAATAGAAAAAAAGATCTGCACATTGTTATTCTCCCTTTATTCAAAAAAGTTAAAGGTGGCAACGTTTCGGTCAAAGACCTTCGTCAGGCAAATACCCTTACTTTAATGCAATTAAACAACCCATAAGCAAGTTTTCTCTCCCAACCAGCCTTATGATATGGCTTTATGTCAATGTATTTCTCTACAAAAATGGTGTTTAAACAGTAAATGTGACCTAAAAGTCAACAACACTGAAATCTGTTATGTTTATTATAAATCAACAGCTGAGACATAAAAGTACCCTTTTTGCCAAACTTACATTAAAGAAAAAGCTTCCCCAAAAATAAAAATTTGCTAAAAATTTACAAACCCTCGGGCCATACAAGATGTAAATGAGTTTGATTCTTCATTAGAACAGATCTGGAGAAATTTTGTGCTCACTTGCTCACCAATGGATCATCTGCAGTGAATGGGTGCCATCAGAATGGGAGTCCAAACAGCTGATAAAAACCTCACAATAATCCACAAGTAATCCCCACCACTCCAGTCCATCAATTAACATCTCATGAAGTGAAAAGCCATTTGTAAGAAACAAATCCATCATTGACATTTTTAACTTCAAATTGTTGCTTCTGGCTAAAGTATGAGTCCATAATACATAATAAGACTTCCAAAAGTCCATCCCTTGTTGTCCTCTCACATCAAAATCCACCAAAATATTTATTTAGAATGGTTTTGGACTGTTTACATGTAAACAGTGCACATTTCTCTCCTGATTCAGACAAGATGACTTCCTCAATGGAGAAAGCAATATTATGGATAGAGGACTCATATTTTAGCCAGAAGCAACAGTTTAAAGTAAATAATAATAATAATAATAATAATAAAAACATCTTAATGATGGATCTGTTTCTTACAAACATACAGCTTTTCACTTCACAAGACATTAATTGATGGACTGAAGTTATGTGGAATTCTCATGGATTATTGTGATGTTTTTATCAGCTGTTTGGACTCTCACTCTGACGGCACCCATTTACTGCAGAGGATCCATTGGTGAGCAAGTGATATAATGCTAAATTTCACCAAATCTGTTCTGATGAAGAAACAAATTCATTTGCATCTTGAATGACCTGAGGGTGAGTGCATTTTCAGCAAATTTGCATTTTTGGTTGAACTATTCTATTAAAGCAAGGACTGATTTCTAGAGACTTGAATATTATAAAGACATTAATGTGGGCTCCTTGAACTTAGACTGGTTTGTAAGCACTTACCACACATGAAACTTGTGTTGAAAAGTCTAGATCTGTGTTCTGCTCTTTGTGAGTTTGTATTGGTACTGGGGCATGTGCTGAAAATAACTTTTTATTGTTGCCAACAGTGTCTCTCCAAACAGCAAAATAGGGAAATAAATAAATAAATATTTCTGCAGCCAGTAGGGCAGATGTGCATAGAGAAACTGTGTCCATTACCCAACTTTAACTAGCTCTGAGAGAAGAATCCTGGAATCACATCATGAACAGAATCTCTCCAGCTTTTCCAGATCCAGGGCAATGCAATTCTTGTCACAAGGATTTGTTCTGTTCTTAGAATGTGTCTGGAAGAGAAATGACAGCATAAACAAGGTTACAGCGAGCTCCAGTTCAACAGCCTGGATTTTACAATCTACTTTCCCTCTGCTGCATCTCCTTTTAATGAATTCCCATAAATGTACAGCTCTCTGTATCTGGATATCTGCATATAATAGCCTCCATAGCCCCGTCTTGAATCCTGCCAGGGATTCTGTCAGTACTGTTGCAGGAGATAATTCAGACACACAAAACAACTATTTTGCACGGGCATGACAAGATAAGCAGCTGTGATTAATAGGTATGAGATGCCAGCAACAACAAACGCCTGGTATTCAGAACTGAGTCTGCTTAAAAAGAGAGAGGCAGACTTGCTGAGAGAGGATGAGAAACAAATGAGACCTTTGTTGGTCTGAACCCAGAGGAGACTTTTAATGACTTCATTTGAATTTCTTATCAAGTCAGTCATCTGAAGTTAAACTAATGAAAAGTTGCAGCGCTGGACGTGGCATGTGTCCTCGCTTTACCTCTGATAAAAATTCCTGTTAGGCACTTTAGCTTGAATGATAGATTGTCTTTTTTAATCACCGTTTCTATCAATGTCTTTAATTTACATTTATGAATATGGCAGATGTTTTTAATCCAAAGTGACTTGTTGCACTGCATTGAAGGTGTACATTTTACACTTCCTGGGAATTGAACCTATGACCGTGGCATTGTTAACATAATGCTTGACTTTTTGTTATTGAGTCGTTTTAATATTAAAAATGCAGTAAAAATAGTAATTGTAAAATATTATTACAATTTAAAAGGAATGTTTTCTATTTAAATATAGTTTCAAATGTAATTTATTCCTGTGATGCAAAGCTGAATTTTCTGCATCATTGCTCCAGTCTTCAGTGTCACATGATCCTTCAGAAATCATTCTAATGATTTGCAGCTCAAAAAACATTTCTTATTATTAATGTTGAAAATGGTTCTATTTTGCGGAAGCAATGATACTTTTTTTTCAGAAATTTTGATGAATAGAAGTTCATTAGAAAAAGAACAGCATGTACACTGAAAAAAATGACTCATTGGATTTACTAATTTTTTTTAAGGTAAGTGGTTGCAATCAATTTATTTTAGCTACATTTAAATAAACAAATTTAGTTGACTAACTTTCAACTAAATTTTTTTATTTAAATGTAGCTAAAATAAATTGATTGCAACCACTTACCTTAAAAAAATTGAGTAAATCCAATGAGTCATTTTTTTCAGTGTATTTGAAATATAAATCTTCTATAACCTAGATGTTTTTACTGTAACTTTTGATAAATTTAATGAATCCTTGGTTTATAAAAGCATTAATTTATTTAAAAATAGTAATAATAAAAAATCTTAATGACCCCAAATATATAATACCATAAACTAATGTCAAATTAAGTAATTGTAATAACTGGAAAATATAACTGAAGAAAGAGATTTACCCAACCTCCTTGGCCAAGCATGACCCAGTCTATTGGCTAGATTAGGACAGATGCCGCTTGATGACCTCTTAATGAAAACCAGGCTTGAGGCTTGACTTACGTCACTTTGATTGGCTAAATTATCATGATGTCCATCATCAGGCTCATGAGGAATCTCTCTGATCTGTCTGTAAACACATACACTATAACTTAACACTATAGCATGTAGCTCTGAAGAGGTCAGTGCAATATCCATGCTTATAAAGCAATAGTTAACCTAAAAATCAACATTTTAACATCTTTAACTCATTTGTACCTGTTGATGCCCACTGTGATTTTGAGAGAAAAAAAAAAAAAAAAACACTTCTCTAACTACAGTGGTTTATGAACCTTTAGTATTACTGGTATAATTATTTACCTTTTTTAAATTTTGTTTTTAAAATAAATTTATTTATTCAAAAATGCAAGCTTAAAGAATGTGATTAGGAATTTATTTGCATAAAATATTTAATATTTTTAATATTACATTAAAAAAGTCCATAAAATAGAGTGAGAAGCATTCCACTTATGCCATGACTCCTGACCTGTTTCAGCAGTCAACCCCATTGTTTTCTCTTGGTCATAACTGAAGATGACACTTGCTCTTCCTTCCTTCCTCCTCATCACATCTCTATGTGTCTCGTCTTTTATAGAGGGAAAGCCGGAACTAATTAACGTCTCTAAGAACAGAGTGTAGTGCTCTTCATCTTTAAAGGGCAGTGGAGAGCAGCAGGTCACAGCCTAACACAACCACAATGAAGAAATTCCTTAGAGAAACACTCTGCATTCAAACCCATCAGCTATTGCTAAAATAAAGCCTTTAGATGAGAGTGGCCAATTCCAGTGTCCAACACGATGAATGCAAGCTGTTGACCTTGCATTTTAGTTGAAAGCTTAATTGAAAGAGAAAAAAAATAACACGAGAAAAATTACAAACAATTTTAATGAATTAGGTTAAATTTAATTAATGAAAGGCTAGCATTGAAACAAAATAATAATAATAATAAAAACTCTTTTGGGTCACTAAGTTATTATATATACATATATATATATATATATATATATATATATATATATAATTATTTTTTTGGTTTTTTTTTGTGTGTGTTAAATAAATCAATACTTTTATTTGCATTAAACTGATCAAAAGTAACAGCACAGACATTTATAAAGTTACAAAAGATTTCCATTTCAAACAAATGCTGTTCTTTTGAACTTTCTATTCATCAAAGATTCCTGAAAAAATGAAGAAAAAAAAACAGTTTTCAACATTAATAATAATAGGAAATGTTTCTTGAACAGTAAATCAGCATATTAGAATAATTTCTGAAGGATCATGTGCACTGAAGACTGGAGTAATGATGCTGAAATAAATTACATTTTAAAATATATTCAAATAGAAAACAGGTACTTTAAATTGTAATAATATTTCACAATATTACTGTTTTTGACAGCATTTCTGAACATTTAAATGTGGCCTTGTTGAACATTAAAGAAAAAATGTGTTAAAACACTTTTACGCAAAAGTGGATTTAAAATATGAAATAATCATATTAGCTATGAAATAATCATATTAGCTAATCATAAGTTAGCTAAAATTTGCTTGATAAAATGAATTTTAAAGTGAAGTTATTGAAAGTTAACTAAAAAATTATGTCAGCATATTAACAAATAAGACTAACAAATTCAGTTCAGACAGATGAAGGAAAAGAACTTTAAATGGGTGGCTTTTGGCCCAAACAAGCTGGAATAATTATCAGATGTTTTGCAGCATATCAAAAGTAAGGCAACTCAATACTAAAAATGTTCCTGAAAAGATGGTGTGAGCGCAGCACTCATTGCCTTATGTTCTCTTTTGGCATCTCTTACTAACCAAGGCTGGAATCAATTAGCCGTTAACACATCGGCCGCTTAACATTAATTGACTGGGTCTGAGATGGGCTGAGTGCTTCTTGATTAGTTTTTAAATGCTTGGATGATATTAGACCACATGTTCAGGGGAATCATACCGATTTAAACATGCGGCCATTACTTTGCCTGCTTTTTTCCCAAATAAATACAATAAAATGATTAATTGTGGGTCTTTTCTCACCATGGTCGATGTTGTGCCAGCGGAACGCTTATAAAAAGACACTGATTTTCCATTGCCTGAGTGGAACCAAAGGGTATTTCTCCCCAAATTCTTAAGACTTTACAGGTGGTCGATCCATCAGAGCATGCTGGCCTGCTTTTAACCTTGTTACACTGAATGACCTGAGTCAGCCTATAATTGAAAATAAGCGAAAAAAGTTTGTCATCACAAATAAATTTTGACACAGAGCACCACAGGTTGAGAAAAACACATTTTAACACTTAAAGCCTGAGATTGTGTACCTTTGGTGCCTTAAATGGATCAGCATGACCCAGGAACAAGATGAAATCATTTAGACAACCCCTCTCAGAGGAGTACAGGTGGCACAACACAGCAAACCTGTGGTCTGCTACATTTCAATAATATGCATTACCAGTCAAAAGTCTGAATAATTTTTATATAATATATAATAATTTGGAATAGTGATTTTTTTTAATGCTTTTGAAAGAAGTCTCTTAAGGCTGCATTAAAAAATACAATAAAAACAGTAATATTATGGAATAATATTAGAATTTAAATGAACTGTTTTCTAATTGAATATATTTTAAAATAGAATTTATTCATGTGAATAAAGCTGAATTTTTAGCATCATC
Organism: Spinibarbus caldwelli; assembly: GCA_039654775.1. NCBI lineage: Eukaryota > Metazoa > Chordata > Actinopteri > Cypriniformes > Cyprinidae > Spinibarbus > Spinibarbus caldwelli. The sequence goes on along the minus strand of CM077242.1, from coordinate 5,698,108 downwards.
CAGTCTTCAATGTCACATGATCCTTCAGGAATCTTTTTATATATATACAGTGGGTACGGAAAGTATTCAGACCCCCTTCACTTTTTTCAATTTTGTTATGTTGCAGCCTGATACTACAATTGTTTAAATTAATTTTTTTTCTCATTAATCTACACTCTGTACCTCATAATGATGAAGTGAAAACAGAATTTTAGAAATGTCTGTAAATTTATTAAAAAGAAAATACTGAAATATCACATTTACATAAGTATTCAGACCCTTTGCAACAACACTTGAAATTTTGCTCAGGTGCCTCCCATGTCTCTTGATCATTGCAGAGATGTTTCTACACCTTGATTGGAGTCCGCCTGTGGTAAATTAAATTGATTGGACATGATTTGGAAAGGCACACACCTCTCTGTAAAAGGCCTCACAGCTGATAATGCATATCAGAGCGAAAACCAAGCCACGAGGTCAAAGGAACTGCCTGCAGAGCTCAGACACAGGATTGTATTGAGGCACAGATCTGAGGAAGGCTACAAAAAAAAATTCTGCTGCACTGAAGGTTCCCAAGAGCACAGTGGCTTCCATAATTCTCAAATGGAAGAAGTTTGGCACAACCAGGACTCTTCCAAGAGCTGGTCCCCAGCCAAACTGAGCAATTGATGGAGAAGGGGCTTGTCTAGACTGGTGACCAAGAACCTGGTGGTCACTCTAGTTGAGCTCCATGATCATATATGCAGATGGGAGAAACCTACAGAAGGACAAACATCACTGCAACACTCCACCGATCTGGGCTTTATGGCAGTGTGGCCAAACTCAATCCTCTCCTCAGTGAAGACACATGAAAACACACTTGGAATTTGCAATAAAGCACCTAAAGGACCCTCAGACTCTGAGAAACAAGATTACCTGGTCTGATGAACCTCAATTCTAAGCATCATGTTTGAAGGAAACCGACTCTTCTCATCACCTGCAGAGTACCATCCCAAAAGTAAAGTGTGGTGGTAGCAGCCTCATTCTGTTGGGCTGTTTTTCAGCGGCAGGGACTGAGGAACTCATCAGAGTAGAAGAAAAGCTCAATGCACCAAAATATTGAGATAGCCTTAATGAAAACCCAGTCCAGGGCATTCAAAACCTCAGACTGGGCCGAAGGTTCACCTTCTAACATGACAATGACCCTAAGCACACAGCCAAGACAACACAGGAGTGGCTTAGGGACAGCTCTGTGAATGTCCTAGAGTGACCCAGCCAGAGCCCTGACTTGAACCCTATCGAACATCCCTGGAGAGACCTGAAAAAGGCTGTCAACAGACGGTCCCCATCCAACCTGACCGAGCTTGAGAGGATTTGCAAAGAAGAATGGCAGAAATTCCCCCAATCCAGTTGTGTAAAGCTTATTGCGTCATACCCAAAAAGACTCGAGGCTGTAATTGCTGCCAAAGGTGCTTCAACTAAGTACTGAGTAAAGGGTCTGAATACTTATGTAAATGTGATATTTCAGTTTTTTCTTTTTAATAAATTTACAAACATTTCTAAAATTCTGTTTTCACTTTGTCATTATAAAGGACAGAGTGTAGAGCAATGAGAAAAAAAAAGAATTTAAACAATTGTAGTATCAGACTGCAACATAACAAAATTGAAAAAAGTGAAGGGGGTCTGAATACTTTCCGTACCCACTGTATATATATATATATATATATAAAGAACAGTATTTATGTGAAATAGAAAACTTAGTAACATTATAAATGTCTTTGCTGTCACTTTTGGGCAATTTAATGGTTCCTTGCTGAATAAAAGATTAATTAATTTATTTTTTTATATTACTAACCCCAGACTTTTGAATGATAGTGTATCATAGTTTCCACAACAATATTATGCAACAAAAACATTGTTTTTTTTAGTATTGATAATAATGAGAAATATGCATTCCAAACCAAATAATAATTGTAATAAAATAAATAATAAATTCAAATAAAAACAGTTGTTATATAATGCAATAATATTTCACAGTATTACTGCTTTGATATATTTTTGATCAAATAAAATGCAGCCTTGCTGAAAAAAAAGAAAATTCTTCCAACAAATATATAAAAAGAAATTATAATTATTCCAAACTTTTGACTGGTATTTACAAAAGAGTGGGGTTCAAACATCTTAAACCTGGAAATAGTAGCTTGAACCAAAGATGAACCAAAGATGTTATGGCATAAATGAAGAAGTAATATTTCATGATTTTCCAGTAAAAACGTCTCTCAAATAGTGCTGGATCTGGTTTTGCACAATCTTGGAGTTTATTTCTGCTCAGCATGGTTATACAGTTTGTCACTTAAATCATCAATGCCACATATAAACCCACAATATCAATAAACACATAATGTCAACAGTATGTTGAATGTGTATACAGCAGGGCAGCAGCAGAATAAATCAAATAAACTAGATGGGTCTAATCCTACTATTACCAGATCGGCAGTGACCTTGTTCACAGATGGAGGCCTGTGTATTCACTGTATGTGCTTGTTCTCTTTCCAGGAAACAATCTGTGGTGACGTTGCCAACAGCCAGTGATAAAGTGGGCTATCAGGCCCAGTGGGCTTCTACGCTTGTTTGGAAATCTCTGTCTCTGTGTGCATTTCCCTTTCCGGTGAAGGAAGCAGATGTTTGGACACATAATGATCATGCTATGACAAGCATGTCTCTATAATAATGTAGGCTACAAGAATGAGGACAGTGTCCTGTCTGGGTCTGTACAACAAAATAGATCACATATAATTCATATATATATATATATATATATATTTATATATTTATATATATATATATTTATATATTTATATATATATATTTATATATATATTTATATATTTATATATATATATTTATATTTATATATTTATATATATATATTTATATATATATATATATATATATATATATATATATATATATATATATATATATATATATATATATATATATATTTATATATATATATATATATTTATATATATTTATATATTTATATATATTTATAAATCTGAATATATAGAAATAAATCTGAATATATAGTTATAAATCTGAATATATAGAAGTAAATCTGAATATATAGTTATAAATCTGAATATATAGAAGTAAATCTGAATATATAGTTATAAATCTGAATGTATAAATGTAAATCTGAATATGTGATGCGATATAGGAAAACCCAACACATGGTGAAATTTGACCTTTTTAGGTTTTGATACCATGGAAGCTGGGTTTCATGTCCTTTCCAAAACTGTTTTTATTTTGTCCATAGCTTGAACGTAACAAAAGTTATGGCTATCTGAAGTTGGCTGATAGCTATTATTTTCAGGAATGGAATTTTGAGAAAAACAGGTTTAAAGGGAGACGGGTTTCACTTTCACTTCATGGGTTTAACGAGAGCTGTCTGTCAGGAGCGCTATTCTGCATCATTACACAAACAGACTAACGTTACCCTGAAGAGGACAGTTTTCCGTTGTTTATCATGATGGGCATAGACTCTGAACTTTTGATCACCCCTTGTATGTTTAGATAGCACCAATAGTGTAGCTACCTTGTAGTTTACATTTAGAACTGTTCGCGCACCTGTGCATATAGGCTAACAGACTGTCATCGGACTCTTCCTCTTTAGTAACTTCATCTTCCGATTATTCATCTCTGGATGCGAAATAGTCTATTATAACGACTTACAAATGAGGACAACAGAAGCAATCAAAACCAACAAAAGAGCAACAACATGCAAGCACTATGACAAGTCTCAGTTAGCCTAACGCAGTACACGTTGCAAGCAGATAGAATATAGAATAAAGAAACCTAGTGTTTTTTTTTTTTGTTGTTTTTTAAAGAAACAAGTAGATAGAATAGAAAAAAGAAAACTAGTGTTAGTGTTAGATTTGTAACTATACATTCAGATTTACCTCCATATATTCACAATTTACGTTTATATATTCAGACTTATAACTATATATTCAGATGTACTTTTATATATTCAGATTCACTTCTATATATTCAGATTTACATCTATATATTCAGACTTATAACTATATATTCAGATTTATACGAATATATTCAGATTTACATTTATATATTCAGACTTATAACTATATATTCAGATTTACATTTATATATTCAGATTTATAACTATATATTCAGATGTACTTCTATATATTCAGATTTACATTTATATATTCAGACTTATAACTATATATTCAGATTTACATTTATATATTCAGACTTATAACTATATATTCAGATTTACTTCTATATATTCAGATTTATAACTATATATTCAGATTTACTTCTATATATTCAGACTTATAACTATATATTCAGATTTACATTTATATATTCAGACTTATAACTATATATTCAGATTTACTTCTATATATTCAGATTTATAACTATATATTCAGATTTACTTCTATATATTCAGACTTATAACTATATATTCAGATTTACATTTATATATTCAGATTTATAACTATATATTCAGATTTACTTCTATATATTCAGATTTACTTCTGTATATTCAGATTCATAACTATATATTCAGATTTACTTCTATATATTCAGATTTATAACTATATATTCAGATTTACATTTATATATTCAGACTTATAACTATATATTCAGATTTACTTCTATATATTCAGACTTATAACTATATATTCAAATTTACTTCTATATATTCAGATTTATAACTATATATTCAGATTTACTTCTATATATTCAGACTTATAACTATATATTCAGATTTACATTTATATATTCAGACTTATAACTATATATTCAGATTTACATTTATATATTCTGACTTATAACTATATATTCAGATTTACTTCTATATATTCAGATTTATAACTGTATATTCAGATTTACTTCTATATATTCAGATTTACATTTATATATTCTGACTTATAACTATATATTCAGATTTACTTCTATATATTCAGATTTATAACTGTATATTCAGATTTACTTCTATATATTCAGATTTACATTTATATATTCTGACTTATAACTATATATTCAGATTTACTTCTATATATTCAGATTTATAACTATATATTCAGATTTACTTCTATATATTCAGATTTATAACTATATATTCAGATTTTAATATAATTATTTCCTGTTTGGCCCCTCATAATATATATATATATATATATATATATATATATATATATATATATATATATATATATACATATACTACAATATTTTACACATCTACTCACCATTTTAGTAACAATTTAGTACTTACTTTCTTCTATGGAAGGACATAGAGGATCATGTTCCATATATCAAAATAGGATTTACACCAATAAGCTAAAAAAGCTGAATAAAATTAGTGTATTTATTTATTTAATGTTTTATTTGTTAGGGACAGGGACAATAAACATAGATGAAACTGAAATAACAGTCATCCCATGCATGTATTAGTTCAAATGACTATATTCTAAATCTTCTGAAGCCATACCGTACCTATAAGAAGAACAGACAGAAATCTAAAAGAAATAGTAAAACAACAGAAATAAATAAGTACTTAAATATTTATTTATTTATTTATTTATTTATTTTTTTTGCATTTTAGTTGAAAGCTTGAAGGAGAAAAATATATAATTTTATAATTTTGAAGAGTACATTAAACTTATATTTTATTATTTTATCTAATTTATAATGTTACAAATTACAAAAGATAAAAAAAAAATGCTGTTCTTTTGAACTTTCTATTCATCAAAGAATCCTGGAAAAAAACTGGTTCATGTTCCACAAACATATTAAACTGCATATAAAACTGTTTTCAACATTGATAATAATAGGAAATGTTTCAAATCAGCATATTAGAATGATTTCTGAAGGATCATGTGACACTGAAGACTGGAGTAATGATGCTGAAAATTCAGCTTTGTCATCACAGGAATAAATTACATTTTAAAATATATTCAAATAGAAAACTGGTATTTTAAATTGTAATATTATTTTGCAATATTAGTTTTTAACAGCATTTCTGAACATATTTTATAATATTTTTATATTTCCAGCATCATTAGTGTCTCATGACCCTTCAAAAATCATTCTATATGCTGATTTGCTGCTCAAAACACATTATTATTATCAATGTTGAAAACTGGAATCTTAGAACAGAAAGTTCAAAAGAACACAATTTATTTAAAATAGAAATCTTTTGTAACATTTTAAAAGTGTTTGCTGCCTTTACATAATTTAACATATCCTTGCTGAATAAAAGTATTTTTTTTTCTAAAAAAAAAAAAAGAAAAAAGAACTTGAGAACATGATTTTTTTTTTCGTACTATTCCTTTTAGTACAAACTGTATCTGTAAAAATAAGATTTGTAGGTGTGCATCAGTATTCTGGACAGTTTCTGAAAGGAAAATGGGACAAATAATGATTATTCAAAACCAAAACTAGAATGAGAAGACTTAAAAAATGATATCATGATGCATACAGATTAATTAACCTTACAGATTATGTTATCAGGTTCACAAAACCCTCACAGCTGATTTTGTTCATTTGTTCACTGTGAACAAAAAATACTAATGTTTTTTTATAGGCACTCAACACACTAATAATAATGTGATATGTGCGTTTCTCCTGCCTCCAGCGACCCATGTGATGTAGTAATTGAGCAATTGACGAAGAGCTAGTGGACAGTTGCCATGGCAAAAGAAAGCAAAAACAAAAAATAAACATGACCAACACAGCAAACAAGGCTTTCCCCGCTCGTTTATCTATCCACAGGTCAATACAATAACGACACCAGGAAACACCACGGTCGACAATCTCATCACTCACTCCAAACCTCAGAGAGAAACAGAACATTGAGAGGTGCAATTACCCAGCACTCCGTCTCAATAGGACATCGCCACTTCACTGGACCACACTCCAAATAGAATAAACATTTGATTTGTTTGTTGAACATGACTCTAGTGGTCCTCACTGTTAAATGGAGCAGTCTGAATGACCTATGAGACACTGAGGTCAATTTTCCCAGCCTCAGCCTTCAAATCGGACAACAGATCGGTTTTCTCCTGATTGGTTGGCATTCAGAGAGAAGGAACCCTGGGTTTATTGGGCTGCATGCTGCGAATACACAGATAATGTCAGACACAACATGTCACTAAAAAAAGATGGGCTTTCCACTCCCCTATTAAAAGGAATAAAGAATGAGGTTTAGAGTTCACACAGATTAAATGCTGCCATTATTTACTCACCCTCTTGTCGTTCTAAACCTGTCTGTAGTTATTGTTTTCCTGTGGAACAAAAAGGAGAAGAAACTCTTTTCCAATAACGGTTCATCGTGTCTGTCAAAGACAAGAAACCCAAAAACAATTTGCAACCACCCAGATCAGTCTAGTCCTCCTTATATATATATGTGTGTATATATATTGTGTCGTCTCTCCTGAATCCCTGTACTAGCTTATACTCTTCTGAGCAACTGAACTTATCATTTTGGTGCTTCTCATATTATCATATATCAAGGATGAATCAGTTTTGTTGTAGAATTTTGGATAAAAGCACCTAGAAAATGAATAAATGTAAGGGAGAGATTGAAATATATTTCATTTTTCACTGAAAATGTTCTCTTCCATTAAGGCTCTCAAAAATTATTCTTCAGTCCAAATATCCAAAATGGCACGTCATGTTCACGTATGACACATGTAAGAACCAATGCCATTTGGTGTCAGTGACATCATTAGAGATGTCATTAGGTGTGTTTGGTTGTCTGCAGACAGATCGTCGAAATTTGCCGCTTGTAGTCGGGGGAGGAGTTAAAAACAGTGCTCCAAGTCAGATACTGTGTTGTTCGCACAGTTTGTGTATTTTATCACAGAATCAGAAGCATAGTTTGTCAAATACCAGACATTTCAGACATTTTCATGAAGCCACAGAAACACTTTGCATTCAGTAATTTAAGCATTGCTTAATACCATGCATGTATATATAAGAATAAGGTTTAACATAAGCCAGTAATATGAAAATACCAATGAGGTGGGGTCTATTTTTTAATCAGTTTTATTTTGATAAACATGACACAGTATAACATTAACATTACATAAAACAAATTTTGCTCTCAAATCACTTTTGCTGTATCTTGATGCCATATGTCACGGTGATATGGTGTTGGTGCAGTCTCCCCTGTTGAAAAACCAACTCATGACCAACTAACGACCAGCTAAACCAGCTCAAACCAGTTACCATCCTTCAAAACAAACCTAACCAGCATATGCTGGATTTTTCAACAGGGTCAAGTTGGAAAAAAATTTCAAACCGGCATGCACTGCTTCAAGTCAGAGACTGATTGGTCTGCACAGTGCTACATCAAGTCAAACACACCTATTATATTGACTGTGATGTCATGGCAGTAAATCAAATTGCTTTATGGTCATGAGCTGGTTTAAGCTGGTTCTTAGCTGGTCATGTGCTGGTCCTAAGCAACTAGCTCCTGCTCAGGACCAGCTTAGGACCAGCTTAAACCAGCTCATGACCAGACCAGTTTAAACCAGCTCAAACCAGCAGCCATGCTTCAAAACATATCTAACCAGCATATGCTGGATTTTTCAACAGGGATGTGACATATCAAGTTAAATATATGAGATTATATGAAAAATATGAAATTTCACTGTTTTCCTCACATAAAGCCACCATATGACTTCACATAGTCATATAACACATAGTCGCATGGACGAGTTGTATGGTCTGCTTTTCTGGTGTTATGTTGTTGTTTGTTTTGGAGCTTGACAGAACTCCTTGTATTAAAAGTACTATGGAAAGATTCCTGAAAGTTAACAATTAAATAATACAAAATATGTAAATGAAAACACCATACATCACAATGACAACGAGTGAGTTAATAATTGCACAATGTCCATTTTTGGATGAACTATTCCTTTAAAGATAGAGTTCATCCAAAAATGAAATTTCTGTCATCATTTACTCACCCTCATGTCATGGGTTTCTTTTTTCTGTTGAACACAAAAAAAGATATTTTGAAGAATGTTGGGAAACAAACAGTGGTAGCCATGGACTTCCACAGTATGAAAAAATAAAAATAAAATAAATACTGGAAGTCAGTGGCTACCTGCAACTGTTTGGTTACCAGCATTCTTCAGACTATTTTCTTTTATGCTGAACAGAAGAAAGAAACTCATACAGATTTGGAAAAACTAAATGATGTCAGAATTTTCATTTTTGAATGAACCGTTCCTTTAAGAGACTAGTGTCCAGGAGAAGTTCTGCACTAGTTAGCTTGACCCAGCCTCAAACTCTTCTGTATTCAGTGTTGGTGATACGGCTTGCTGTATGAGACTTACTCGCTTGAGTAGCAGGCCATTTTTTTCTAGTGCCAATTAAAATAAAAGAGTAGCACTGGACAGTCCTCCACACTTGTGTTCTGTCTTCCCTTTCCACCTTTTTATTGTTTCCCGGCACTCTCATTCATTGAGCGGATGAATAAATGGAGAAGGAAGAGTGACTTTCTGGTTTCTAATGTGCAAACGCCTCATTTGTATAATTGTGTCATGCTTGCATTAGCATGGGGCTTCAGGTGCCTAATTGCTCTGCTTTAATATTGCAGCGGGCGCTCATTTCCTCACAGCGATGGCCGCTAGTTCTATCGACTGACCTCGGAAATGAAGGAGAAACAGAAAGACACTGAAAAAGAAACTTTCAAAACCCAGAAGTACAAATATAGAGAAATGACAAGTAGAGTCTTGTTCAGTTTATCAACTCGGAGCTTCTAAGAGTGGGTCCATTTTTTTTTTTTTTTTTTGAATGATACTTTACCACCGAGACAACAATGCAACTCGTACAATTCCAAGTACATATCACTCTTATCAGTGCACAGCTGAGAGTATGTGGGCGATAAAGTTAAAAAAAAAGGCAAGGGTGGTTACGGTGGAGTGCAGACCAGCACGCTGAGGATTCATCAGAAGACTTCGGCAGAAATGAGCTGCTGCCCGACTCTCTGTGAGCAAAATGAAGAAGCAGTCAAGTGTTTCCTCGAAAACTGAGTGCTGAGAAAACATGTATATATCAGTTTATCAGAAGGCTAATGAAGCTAATACATGCTCCATTATTAAGCCTGCATGACCTGAGGGGCTTTTGTAAAACAAACTGTGATGACATGAACGAAGAGGATTACAATAATTAACATAAATGACTCAATCTGCAAAAAAGTTTCGTTGCTCTCACTACTAGACCTGCACCTGATGCCTAGCAAATGAATTCAAAATTGTCAGCAGGTGTCTGGCAGAAAACATCACCACTCAGGTTTTTTTTTTTTTTTTTTATCAGTTTTTTGACATCAATACATGTTGATATCATCATCATCATTAAGGTAATCAGGAGTTGATAAATGCACATACTGTCACTAAAAATAATAATAATAATTAATTTACAAAAAAAGATGTAGGATTTACTTTGAAACATTTCATTCAGAAATATTTCTCAAAAATTCACGTTTTTGTAGTTTACACAGAGATGATAATGGCATTGTTTTCAAAAACTTGCACTTTAAAACCGTTTTCAGAAATTTGCATTTTCAGGCCCCCAAAACACTGTTGTTTTGTAAATGAATGAAATGAAAAACTAAAAAATTAAAATTCATTTTTAGCTGAAATCAGCATCATGTAAACAACCCCTTAATCAAACACAATCTCGCTTTAATATCACTAATATCGAATATTAAAATGTATAACTCACATTTACTATATTTTCACACTGTGTTTGTGCATCTTAAGGATTGTCTAGGCCATAAATCCCATGTGACTGATTACTGTATATAAAAAACAAACATCTATTTCACATTGTTAAAAGCCTTCTAACAAATCACTGGTGAAACATAATGAAATATAAAGTCATAATATACTACTATTGATAGCTAAAATAATGGTGTCTTATTTACCAGCAGAGGTTAAATGGATAATGCTAACTGGCCAATCTCTGAGCTCATGGATACAGCAGGCCTGTCACATGACACATGAGTGTAGGTGAGTGTTTGATTCAGCAGCTTGATTTCAGCTCAAGACATCCAAAATTTTAAGCATGTGCAGTCTATGATAAATATATAATCAAATGATGCTGACATTGTGCAATTATGTAGCCTATATTGCTGCATTTGTTGTTAATGAGTTTTTGGGGAGTAAAACAATGGGAGGTTCTTCTAGAAAAGGCACAATCAAATGAGTTATGTGTGATATGTCATTGTTATCTTGTATATTTTTGATGGATTTTTGTTTTTGGCTGTAAGCTTTTGAAATTGTGGATTTGTAATGTAAATTAGTTGTCATATTATACATATAAAAATGACTCTGCCTAGTTTTTGTGTTTTGATTCATTTAGGGATCCCACTCATAATCCCAAGTCATTTGTTTATGAATTAGACTATGCTGGTTGCTCTGTATGTTTTTGATTAATTTAAAAAAGAACTGTAAGAAGAGTCAGTAGTTCGTAGATCAGAATAATCTCATTCCACTGCATGTTTTTGAGTCACTAAAAAGAACTGGCTCATAAGAGTCATTTCTTTATGAATTGGACTATACTGCTTGTGCTGTATGGTTTTGATTCACTAAAAGATGTCTCGTAAGAATCAGCTGCTCATGAACCATGCTAAGGTTGCTAAAAGTGTTTTTGATTCATTAGAAAGAACTGGTTCATATGAGTCATTTGACTAGACTGGGTTCAGTGCATGTTTTTGATTCACCGAAAAGAACGGGTGATATACTGGATCATAAGTTACTTGAAGTGTCGTGTTGTTTATGTTTGCTTTTGGGAGAGGACAACGCAATAGAAAGACATGTTTTTTCTTACCAATTGTGGTACATGGCATTCTTTCCCTGCGCATTCAATTCGGACCGCCAGCATGCAACTCAGGAAGATTATTATTTCTTTTCCCATGACACTATAGCAGACCAGTGTGCAAAATATGTGGAATATATGTGGAATATTTCTCCTGTGGATAATTTCTCTTTGGCTCAACTTGTTTTTCAGCTCATCTGAAAAGACAGCAGGCCTATTCCCAAGAAAGATAAAAATAAATAAATAAATAAATTCTGAGTACATGTCAATCAAAGTCTGTGGAATGCTGGTGTTTTTAATCTCAATCAGTGCTCTTCTGGTCAGCGGTCAGGCTGTCGAAGGAGAGGAATGTGTTTTGTTGTTTCGTTTCCTCATTTGCAGGCCGAGCTGTGATTGTGACAGAACTAAGTCTGGCTGCAGGATGGAAGATTCACTCAGACAGAGACAAAAGGGTCTGCCAGCGTTTGATCTCATTGATTTATTTCACAAGGATCTCAGAGTTCTGTATAATACAACAATGACTGAATGTAAACACGCACACTCGGGGAATGCAAACACATGCAAGGAAACTGAGCACACTCAAATACATTCTTAAAAAAAAAAGTTTCAAGGTGTTTACAGGTGAATGTCTATGGACAGCATCTGTGGTATGTTGTTTACTACAGACTAATTTCAAACATGCTGCATATGTGACCCTGGACCACAAAACCAGTCATTAGTGATAATTTTTTTGTAATTGAGATTGCATCATCTGAAATCTGAATAAATAAGCTTTCAATTGATGTATGGTTTGTTATGATTGGACAATATTTGACTGAGATACAACTATTTGAATATTTGGAATCTGAGGGTCAAAATATTGAGAAAATTGCCTTTAAAGTTGTCCAAATGAAGTTCTTAGCAATGCATATTACTAATTAAGTTTTTACGGTAGGAAATTTACAAAATATCTTCATGGAACGTGATCTTTACTTAATATTGTAATGATTTTTGGCATAAAACAAACATCGATAACTTTGACCCATACAATGGTTGGCTATTGCTACAAATATACACATGCTACTTATGACTGGTTTTGTGATCCAGGGTCACGTATAGTCATAACATTTTAGGGCATCACAGTCACGATCCTGATCTGCATTCGTGTCTGTTGCAAATTATTGCAAAACTCCTTTTGTATTCAGCAGAAGAAAGAAACTCATACAGGTTTGGAACAACTTAAGGGTGAATTTTTGGGCAAACTATCCCTAAATCAGATGTGCCTCAGAACAATGCGCATGCATAAATAATGAACATTTTTGGATGAATCTCTAGTCCATTTATCATTTCTATATAGCAAATATGCCTTTCATGATTTATAAAATGTGGCAAAGTTTTCATTTATAACGTGCTTAATTCATCATGCCAGTGATTGCACATTTGCATTGCCAAAGCATCTGCAATAATAAATGCACATAAAGTGAGGAAAATAGACAATATGCAAAGTAATTTAAGCATTGACTCTCTCTGTCTGTGTTTCAAACACAGTCCAACAATTACAAACTTTCACTCTTTAGAATTGGCCTGAGAACTACAAAATGCAAGTAAACATCCAAAAAGAGAGCTTAATAAGATATGGGCTCTTAACTAGAGCCAAATAAGACATCGATTTCCCTGAAAAGAAAAATCTGGCCACAGGAATAACTTTTACATTCCAATTACAATAAAAGTGGAACGGTGTAAGGACGTAAAAGGTGATGGATTTACAGAGATTATCTAGTTTTTTCTCCTCCATATTTCTCAGTAGGGAATAATATTCCTTTTAGAAAGCAGTGATATTCCTTCTGAATTGATTCAGATTTATCTCAGAAATGTGACTGGAGCAGATACCGATCTCACGGCTCTGCTGTTTTTCTTTGCCTGTTACGATGATAACGGGAGCACGCGTGACGTCTCCGGGCCTCTTAGCCCTCAGGTGAAGTGACATTCTGGTAAACACCTGCGTCCTGGTAGGGCTGATGTGATCAGTGTGCGTGTGACGCTCGGCTCGTTGGCCTGTAGATAATGGTAATACGCAAAGGTGTAAATGAGCTCTGTGCTCAGCTGACAGGGTCTTTATGGATGGCCGCCCGCTATCGCACGCCTAAGAGGCAGATCCATTTCTGACGGCCATTAGAGTGTCGCCCCGGCACAGGCCCGCTGACGCTTTGCAAAGATCCAATTTAACATGCCGCTCCCGTTCACGTCCCAATAACATCAGCTCTCATCCTGTGGGTGGCCGTCATAAGCAGATATCATTGTGCTTATCCGGATGAGACGGGTCTAGAATTTGTGAGGTGGATTTTTGTAGCTTTTGTTCGGTGATGGAGGCCCGGAAGGGCTGAATTTCAGTCAGATCATGCTGCTGCTTCTTATGGCAGTGGTGGAGTTTGCACAATTTAGAAGTTAAATTCAATGTGAAATCAAAATTGACCCTATTTTTGTATATAACGCCCACTTTTCAATATCCAGTCAAGTCCTACAATACTTTTACTCTGCTGAATATCTGGAAAAACATCATGGTATGAAAGTAAAATGACATCACTTCAAAATAAATTTGAACTAGACATCTGTGGATTAGTAAAATAGTGGTTAACCTGGAAGGATAATGTTCTCTTGTGCTAATTAATCCATCACTTTTCAGAGACTTTTTTTTTTTTTTTTTTGATCTGGTAATGCAATCAATCAGGTCACTGTGCACTGGTGCAAGAAGATGCAATTGATGAATAAATCCCGAAGATGTGATTTTGAGCGCAACTGGAAGTGAAATTTGATGCATATAGCCATTAGAAGATACTTTTAAAGACTTGTTGTATCCTTGCCATGTTACAAAAGCTGCACAAAAAAATAAAATAAATAAATAAATAAATAATAATAATTGAAAATGACGTCATTTGTCATCTTGACTTGGTCTCATTCCCCCTCTTTCTCTCCTTTTCTTTTCCTTACATGTCTGTTAATGTACTCCTTTGTTAATGTTTCCTTAGCATCTGTAATATGATAAAGTTGGCTCATCTCTGCTGGGGGAAAGATGTCATTTAGCACTGACAATCGTGTGCAGGCCTGTGTTTTTAGTATGAATCAGCAGAGCTTATGAGAGCAAACCTTTCACATGGTGATTGGTGTAAGATAAGGGAAGATGCGATTTTAAATGTAATCACAAATTGCCTGTTTACAAATATCACCCTATATATTATGTATCACTCTTTGTGCATTTTAAATAGTCAACATATAGTATTATCACATTAGTTGAAGTGGTGTAATCTGCTTTGTATCCACATGAATATGTACATAAATGTGGGCACGTTACATAGAGACCCATTTATGTCATGCTTCAGTGAGAGGCTCTGGTAGATACCTGTATTATTGACTTTAATTGAGCAATTTTTGGGTCCTGTCCACTTGGTCTACAAGAGCATCTTTTGCATCGGAAAATAAGACTGTTTCACAGACAAGGCTTAAGAATAATCTTAAAATAAGACTAAATAAGAAAAATAAGTGATTGTTTATTGAACATTGAGTTTTCTGTATATTTTCATTTCAACATTATTTCATTAAAAAACAGGCAGAACAAATAGGAAAACAACTAATTGCAATTATTATTATTATTGTTATGATGCAGCATTTGGCACATGGTCAATTAGTAATTAGTAATCTAAAGTATTGGTTTCTATATATCTCCTGTTGCTTCTGATGAAAAGTTAGTTCTTTGACCTGCAGTCAGTTTCGGCAGGACTCATTGTGACATCAGAGCTTGTAACCGTGGTGACAGCCCCAGGATCACTCTGAGGAGAGGAAGTGAGGGCTGACATGCTGTTCGGAGCACGCTCAGTGTTGAGCGCTGAATGTGGAAAAAGCACATGCATATTTTATAGATGTCAGCACTTATTTAGGATCAGATTAAGAAGGGAAAGACAGAGTGGAGGATGAGGATGGAAGGGAACGCTGAGTAGGAGATGCTGGGAATACTGTGTAACTAGATTTTTACATTTTCTGAAGAAAATATGAGCTGTGCTTGCCTGTGTAAAACTCACCATGATGCTAAGGTTTTTTGAGTGGTTCTTGGAGGGATCTACATGGTTGCTAGGGTGTTCTGAATAGTTGCTAGGTGGCTGATAAGTTGCCAATCTTTATAAAATCACTTTTAAAAGTGATAGCACATCTTTTCTCACCAAGACCATTGATTGTAAGCATAGTTTACATCCATCTCTGCTGAAAAAAAAAAAAAAAAGACTTAAACGAGCCAGAGCTCTTTTGCTGGTCTTAACTGGTCTGAGCTGGTTCGCTGGTCTTAACTGGTTTAAACAGGTCTCACATCCTTGTCAAGCTAGTGATTATAGTAACATTTGAAAGTTTTATAACATTTTATACATTTGTTTGATGTAAATGTTGATGTTAAATGTTTTATTTTAATATATTTTAAAATGTAATTTATTCATGTGATGGAAAGCTGAATTTTTATATTGAAAACAGTTGTTAATATTTTTGTGGAAACTTTGAGACTTAAAAAGTTCGAGAACAGAAAATTCATAAGCACAGCATTTGATCAAACCTACTGTAAAACCAGCAAACAGACCTGGCTGAAAGACCAGCTAAGACCAGCAAACTAGTTTATGCTGGTTTAAGATGATTTTTCCAGCAGGGGTAGCACAAACAACAGCTAACAAGATCTGAATGTATAAAAAGTGTAACATTGTCCTTTGTTTGTCCTTCGTAGTCTTGTGATGGATCACTTCGCCACTGTAGCTTTCTTCAGTTCCATGATAGAGTCAATCTAATGCGTGTAGGTGAATTTAATTTTCCCACATACCTCCTTCACTCGAATGAATTTCTATCTGTACTCTGATTCGGCGTTGTGCACTTCAGTGCTGGATCTGTTGGGGGGTCTCTCGCAATCTCACTTTCTTTTACCGTCCTTCTTCCCCATCCTTTCTCCATGTAGTGCTCCTATTGGTTTTCCTCTTTCTTTCTCTCTCTGGAACTCTCTCGTCTTTTCCCAAACGGGATTATTTACTTCAGATTCCAGCTGAATTTCTCTGTTCGCCGCAGGACTGCCTGGAGCCACATAACAATCAAAGCAGGATCATACTCTCCTCACAAACCCCAGAGAGATACAGAGAGAATATGGAGAGATGGATCTAAGGTCATGGCTTTGCTGTTCTTTAGCTGCAGGGGAATAAAGGTCACGAACAGAGAATAATTGGGAGCACGAGTGAGAATCAAATATTAAAAAAAAAAAAAAAAAAAAAAAAAATCTGTCATCATTTACTCACACTCATGTCATTTCAAACCTGTATGACATTTTATTTCCTGCGAAAACGAAAGATGATTTTTTGAAGAATATCCTGGCCACTTAAAATAAAATAATAATAATGAACACGAATGAGGACTGAGGCTGTCAAGCTCTAAAACGCCTCAAAAAATTACCTTACAAGTAGTCAATACTCGTACACTATATTCAAACTATTTTGAAGTCAAATGATTCATTTTTGTAACAAAGAGATCTTAAAATCTTAATAAAATCTTAATATTAGCTCTAGCTCTCCTTGATAAGTTAGAAAAGTAGCAATGTCTGATTCATCAGCAAATCATTAATGATGGATTTGTTTCTTAGCTTTTTCACTTCACAAGATGTTAACTGATGGACTGGAGACTTGTGGATTATTGTGATGTTTTCATCAACTGTTTGGACTCTCATTCTGACGGCACCCATTCACCACAGAGGATCCATTGGTGAGCAAGTGATGTAATGCTAAATTTCTACAAATTTATTCTGATATAGAAACAAACTCATCTACATCTTGGATGGCTAAGGTGAGCTGATAATTTGAGGAATGTGATCATTGAATCAATGAGAAGAGTCAGTCTAATAAGTTTACTGGATCAGCTGTTTCTTTGGAAAGAACTGATTCAAAATAATGATTCATTCACTGATGCTGAACTCACTGACTCAGTGCTCCAGTCTGTTTGACATTCAGAGCTACGGTATCATAGGCTAATGCTTCAGAAGTGTGTTTGTCATTTTTGGAGTTATATACAGGATCTATGCAGAAATTGAAAAAAGCTCTCATTCTGTGCTTCATAGAAAAAAGTAACTTCATACAGTTGATAAGGGTTAGCAAATAATGACAGATATTTTTATTTTTAGACAAACTCTACTTTTAACCTGATCACTTAAAGTTGAGTATGTACTTCAGAGGACTCTCACTCAGAATCTGCAGTCATCGAAACTGACACTCAATCCAACACCTCATTGAGATTCACCTTGCATTAGCTGTCACCTCGTTTCAATTAGCATGTAGGGTGGTGTACTGAGTACACAAATAAATGTTTTATTCATCATTAACAAGTCAGTGTTATGTAAGCGGAATTAGGTTTCCATGAATGATTAATAAGCCGGAACATTTAGTCACTTTAAATACAGCTAATCAGCTAAGGATAGCGTAAGCTGTTAAAGTGTTACAAGTAAGTTGGCACACTCTTTAACAGATAATTGCTCCCACTAAATTTTTTTTTACAAGGATTAGATTTTGACAAAAATGCAAGAATTTTTTTTTTTTTAATATAACAAAGCTGCACTTATTTGATCACAAAACATAAAAAAAAAAATAATAATTTTGAGAAATATTATTACTATTTAATTGAACTGGTTTCTGTTTAAATAGGTTTTAAAATGTAATTTATTCCTATGATGCAAAGTTGAATTTTCAGCATCATTACTCCAGTATTCAGTGTCACATGATCCTTCAATAACAACAACAACAATTTATTATTATTATTATTATTATTATTATTATTATTATTATTATTGAGTGCTGAAACAGGTGTGCTGCTTAATATTTGTGTTAAATATATGCATGTTAGTATTTTTTGTGGAAACCATCATATGTATATATATATATATATATTTAGGAATCTTTGTTGGATATAAAAGTTCAAAGGAACAGCATTTATTTAAAACGTTTGTTTGTGTCACGAATCCGGTTTATGAACTTCCGTTCACTCACCACCAGAGGTCACCCACTCACCACATGGACTCTTGCGCTACACCACTGTTGCACTTCACCCCAGACTACAGTTCCCATCATCCATTGCACTGATGACACACACAGCTGATTCTCATCACACGCCTTACATAAGCCATGGACTTCCTCATTCAGATCGCCGAGTATTGTTCCAGCGTTTAGCACTCTCCTAGTGTTAGCTGCCTTACCGAGCCATTCTGTTTCTGTCTAGTCTCTAGTATTGTTCTGCGTTTGTCACTCACCTAGTGATAACTGCTTTACTGAGTCTAGTTTCCCGTTTTAGTTAGTCTAGTCATTTCGTGTTGCCTTGTTCCCTGTTTTCTGATTCCTGCCTGTGTATCTTGGATTAACTCTTGTCTCACCATTCGGACTCTGTTTGTACCTCGTTTGGACTATTGCTCTATGTTATTGGGCTACCCCTCTTCTCAAGCCCTCTGGATATTGTTCGCCGATCAAAGACCCATGCTTGCCCTAGGATTACTCTTTGTCTTGCCTGTGTTATATCTGTTTGCTGATGTTTTGACTGTGTTTTTGACCACGTTTTGGAATAAAGCTTGCAAATGGATCTGCACATCTCTCGTCTTGTTCGCCCCGTTACAGATTGTAACATTATTAATGTTTTAACTGTCACTTTTGATTAATATAATGTGTCCATACTCTAGTATTAATATGTTATTAATGAGTATTAATATGTTTCTCAATCAATCAATCTCCAAACAAATATGTAACCAGCAGTTAAATCCATTTCTTTGCCAGCTAGTAATTTTTTTATTATTTTATATATGTGTATGTGTATGTATTTTGTTACAGAAGAGACATTTTACCTATGATGCATCATCCACCAGAGAGGTGATGGAGATAAAAGTTCAGCTTCTTCCATTTTATAAATGGCATGCTTTTAATATAATTTCAGTGTAAACACCGAAACATTGAATACAACACATGTCTGGTAAATGTTTTTTTTTTTTTTTTTTTTTTTGTTTTTTTTTTGCTGGTACAATGTTCTGCCCTAAAAAAAACAAAAAAAACACCCTTTTTATGCTCAGCAAGAGCATAAAGTAGAGGTAACACTGACCCTTGATACCAATTTGACCAAATTATTTCCATTATGCTGATGCTTTTCACAAGATACCTGTATTTAAACCTTATAATTAGTTGGAGTCATGGCCTAGCAGTTGATGTCCTAAATGCTGAGTTTATTATTACCCTTTTGTTCTCATAGAAAAGTTTTATTTAGAATACAAGCTGTACTTACTGACAGGAATAAATTGGATCTTCATTACAAAAAGGTCTATATGGATACGCTGACCTTGAGAGAGCCTTTAGCATCAGATGCCGTTTAAAGGAACAGTTCACCCAAAAATGAAAATTACCCCATAATTTACTCACCCCCAAGACATCCCAAGACACCCCATGAACCGTATGCACGTTCGCGAGAGAGTCGAGTTCCAGCTTCTTGGCTGACCTCTGACTCGACGTATAACGTAAGCCGCATTCGTTCTTATAGTGAAATCCACTGACCTTTTTTTTTTACTTCTCGTTTTCGACTTTTAATTCATTACCAGTGTTTAGTATTCCTCTATCCTTGTTCGTTTATTCTGACCTGAGCTTACGCTATGAATGCGACTTACGTCATATGTCGAGTCAGAGGTCAGCCAAGAAGCCGAAACTCGACTCTCACGAACGCGTATACGGCCGTTGCCAGAAGTAAGGGATTTGAGTTTATAATTTTGAAAATAGAAATATTTTTGTTCCAAAAACCCATCGATCTGCTTCAGAAGACATGTTTTAACCCCCCGGAGGCGTATGGCTTAGTTTTACGATGGAGATATGCGTTTTTTTTTTTTTTTTGAGCTTCAAAATAATAGCCACTATCCACCAGCATTACCAAGCATGGAAGAGTCAGGATAAAAAAACAACTCCGACTGTGTTCGTCTGAAAGAAGAAAGTCATATACACCTAGGATGGCTTGGGGGTGAGTAAATTATGGGATAATTTTCACTTTTTGGGTGAACTGTTCCTTTAACTCAGTTAACCTTAGTGCTGATCTGTTGAAGGCCGGGGATCTTTCATCTGTCAAAACTGAAGTGTCACAAAGGACTGCGAATCACTCTTTGTGAATCACTCTGAAAGGGCAGACGAATCTTCACAGACACCCAGAGACAATGCTTCACAGAGAGAGAGAGAGAGAAAGAGAGAGAGAGAGAGAGAGAGAGAGAGAGAGAGATTTCCTTGTGGATCGGGACAGAAAGAAAGAAAGAAAGAAAGAAGGAGAGGTTATATGAGAAGCAGATTAGAGAGTGGGGGAAAAAGAGAAATGAATTAAAGATGACAGTGAATCATCTATGAGGATTTGAGGGTAGAGTGGTGTATGAGTAGAGTTGAGAGGAAAAGGCCTCTGTCAGTAAATCTAAAGTCCCTGAACGGCACAGAAACATGCAAACACACACACACACACACACACTGTCTGAAGAAAGTTCACTGTTCTCACACACACACATTGGTTTTTCTATTGCTATCTCTCATTCTGTTTCTTTCTGCCTTTGTGTTCCCTTGTTCTTATTGTGTAACTAGACTTCTCACTGTCTGCAACTTATTCTAACCATGAATCGACCACTTAGATGAGACTGTTTGTTTGATATGAAAAGTGACCAAGTTTTTGTTTGTGCTTGTTTAAGAGCGGGTTAATCTGAAGTAGAGGAGCATGATTGTAGGACAGAGCAGGAGAAACTCTCTGTAAAGATTTAGAAAATAAATGAGTAGAAATGCATTACTGTCCAAAAGTTTGGGGTTAGTGTTGTTCAGTAAGGTTTCATTAAATTGATCAAAAGTGCCAATAAACACATTTGCACTATTACAAAAGATAAAGTACATGTTGTTCTTTTAAAGAAAAAAAAAATACTATAAAATAAAAGTATCATGGATTTCACAGTAATATGAAGCAGCTTAACTGTTTTGATCATTGATAATAATAAGAAATGTTTCTTGAGTGGCAAATCAGCGTATTGGAATGTTTTCTGATGAATCAAGTAACACTGAAGACTGGAGTAATGATGCTGAAAATACAGTTTTGCATCACAGGAATAAATTACATTTTAAAGTAAATTTAAATAGAAAACCATTACTTTAAATTGTAATCATATTTAACATTATTCATGTTTTACAGAATTTTTGATTAAATAAATGCTGCTTTGGTGATTAAAAAAAAAAAAGACCTTGATGTTTAAAAACATTTAAAAAAAATATATGGTACTGTACTTAACTTATTTATTACTCAACACATTTATAAACTGAGTACTAAAGAGGGCAATAGAGTTACCTTTAAAATGTCTTTTTAAAGTGGATGTTATATATGCAGTTACTTATATGACATCAACATGCAGTTTAACTAACTTCAATTGACTTGCTCATAGATTCTCTTCCAACATGTGACAGTAGTTGACCTCGAAAGCAAAATGATTCTGGTTTCTGATTTGACTCTACAAGTCAGTTAATCAATTTTATATTGATTATACACATTAAAATAATTAACTCTAAAGTTTGAAACATACATTCATTGATCAGTTTTGACCAATGAAAAAACTGGCTCATTTCTTCACAAATCAGACTATTCTTATCACACTATTTGCTTGGATTGTTGCCTAATTAATGTCTTTACATATAAGTTAAAATTTGAATTATGTATTGCTTTGAACATATCTTGTAAAATGTAAGATCAGGCTTATGTAGCTAGAAGGCTTTGTGTTGACATTGGTGCTTAGATTGTGCTATAGAAATCAAGCTAGACAGAACTGTTTGGGTTGTATATCAGTTCTGTGTGTGTTCTGTGGCAGATAATGGAGTTTAAAGTCAGTGCTGATCAGCTCTTCTCTTATAAGCAGTGAAGGTGTTGCTATTTACAGTAAATCTTTACAGTTCAAGACTATGCCAAAACCATGGCAATCCTTTCCTTTCAGAAAACATTTCCACATACACCCTTTTCTGTTTAAAGAGTGACCTTTATACTCTGTAAACTGAGTCAGACACTGATTGAAAAAGCCTCTGTTACTGTGCAGTTATCTGTGCAGCTGATAAACTGTAATGGTGCAAAGGCATCGTTGTGTGTGTGTGTTTGTTTGTGTGTGTGTGTGTGTGTGTGTGTGTGTGTGTGTGTGTGTGTGTGTGTGTGTGTGAGAGACCTGAGCTTTGTGCTCTAGACAGAAACTCAGGACAGTAAAGCATCCGTTAGGAGACAGAGGGATTCATGAGGCTGTGGTGGCCTACATTCAGGATTTACAGCCTGGGCTCTGCTTGC
This sequence comes from Spinibarbus caldwelli, assembly GCA_039654775.1. Classification (NCBI taxonomy): domain Eukaryota; kingdom Metazoa; phylum Chordata; class Actinopteri; order Cypriniformes; family Cyprinidae; genus Spinibarbus; species Spinibarbus caldwelli. Next base: position 5,674,948 of record CM077242.1, on the reverse strand, counting down.
AGTGGGCAGAGGAAAGTAACGCAGCCTATACAACACACTCTTTTAACTCTGAAATTGCTGGTAAATTTAGAAGCAGCAAAGAAATAGCAAGTACCACATTCAATTAAATGCAATTAAATACAAAATAAAATAAAAAAGCATGTTTCTAAGTCAACGACATGATATTCTACGAAGCATAAAATTAGCACACAGTGTTGGGTAAACCAATGCATTTTAATTTTATCGAACCATATTTTATTGGTACTTTTAGACATGGAATGGATTTATCTTGCTACTACTTTCATCATTATTTCTTCACTGATCTAATCAGAAAGCATTCTGCGATTATGTTCTCCATGAAATTTATGATACTGTCAGACCTGTCTTCCTGTGTCTTGTTGTTCCCTTCCTCTCGTGTCCATATTTGGTCTTCCTGTTCCTTTCCTCGTTTTGTCTTCATTAGTTAATTATTCTCCAGCCTTGTGTTATTATCTAAGCCTTTATTAGTTCTCTGCTTCCCTGCCTCTGTGTCCGGTCTTAAACGTCATTTCGTGTCTCCAGTGTTCTCCATGTTCCTTGGTTTTGGATTTTCATTAAAGACTGTGTTTTTGTTCTACTCCTCATCTCCTCACTCCTTGCTCCCTGAGCAACGTGACAGATACTGGCTTACACCTTTTGTGCATCACTTCCTATCACACATTTTGTTGATTAACTATTTTTTTGTTGAGGCTGCAGATCTACTTGTATGTATGTATGTATGTATGTATGTATGTATGTATGTATGTATGTATGTATATATATATATATATATATATATATATATATATATATATATATATATATATATATATATATATATTAGATGGTAAATAAAATAATTTACATAGCTTATTTTATTTACTTTACTTTGTCATTTAGCAGATACTTTTATCCAAAGCGACTTACAAATGAGGACAACAGAAGCAATCAACTGTAGTATTAAAACAACTAAAACTGATCCAAAACTCAAAGCTAAAACTTTATAAATAGTATATATACACACACTTTAAAAAGTAATTAAATAAAAATGAGAAATGCATATGACAAAATTTCTAAACTTAACATTTAAATGAAAACAAAATAAAGCTACAAACAATTCAAAATATTAAGAGAACAAAAGGTATAAGAGTGTAATAATGATTCTAACATAAAACTAAGCCAAACACCAAAAACAACTACGTGTATGTACACACACACACACACACACACACACACACGCATATCCATAAATTCAATATTATTTCATTTCCATGTAGTTTGTTGAAGTACTAAAATAACTCAAATTAAATAAAACTAAAACTTAATAAATAACTTATACAGACATAATAGAAAAAAAACTAATAAAATGACAAACATTACTACAACTGTAACTAAAATTAAAATAGATAACATATACAAATCAAACTACATTAATTTAACAGTAATCCTAAAAAAATAACTGTGCCAAACATACAAGTAAGAAATGGTTATAAAAACTGAAAGAGAAGTGAAACAAGTAATAGGAAAGAGAATAAATGAAAAGCGATACTTATCCCTTGCTGGTGTCCCTGTCCGGTGGGATCGCATTGTAGAGTTGATGGTCTTTGCACACTTCGGTCTTCACACGACGAGGGCTGCCGCGAACGCTGCCACAGTATAATAACCTTTTTTATACCCGTCTAACAAATCACTAATTGAATTCAGCTGGACACACTTTCCTGTTAATCACAATAAATGGCCACGCAAGCGCAGACACTAACAAGGTACGTACGAGACCAAACGCGATTTCAGCACGTCTTCATATTTATTTGTATGAATTGGATTCTTTATTTATTATTGTTTTCTTTTTTTTCTTTTTAACCATCACATCAAAAGCAGATTATAGTGTTCAGATCTCTGACCAAATATAAATCATGTTATCTGTTAAATGTATGTATATGCATTTGGCACTACTAACATTATTATTTTTCTATTCTAAAACAAACTATGACAATTTGCATACCACAGGTTTAATTTTTGGTTAAAAACTTTATTTTATTTTATTTTATTTTTTATTTTATTTTATTTTATTTTATTTTATTTTATTTTATTTTATTTTATTTTATTTTATTTTATTTTTTATTTTATTTTATTTTATTTTATTTTATTTTATTTTATTTTATTTTATTTTATTTTATTTTATTTTATTTTATTTTATTTTATGCCATTGGTTTAATTTGAACTTTATATAATTTTTATTTTATTTTATACCATTAATTTAATTTAATTTAATTTAATTTAATTTAATTTAATTTAATTTAATTTTATTTAATTTTATTTTATTTTGAGCTGAATTGAAATGAATTGGATTGTATTGAACTGGCCTGAAATGAATTGGTCTGTATTAATCCTGATTAAGGTGTACTTTTCTCTGAAGTGGCCTGTTTTCTAAGAAATCTAATCCTGTCCACATTATTATACATTTATCATTGCACTGCATGGTGCACCTTCATTGTGACATTTTCTGCCAACTTTCTGAGTAAAACAGCAGTTGTTCTGACATTTGAGTCCAGACTGTTCAGAACAGCGTCAGGTACAATCCTCACTTTAATTATAAGTTGAGACATCCCATTTGTCTCTACCAGTGTAAACATGGAGGCTGCAGTGGGCTGCAGTATATTCAGGATTCACAGCCTGGACTCTGCTTGAATGGGCAGATGTTTTTCTTCCAACATCCTTTTCCTCTGACAGCATCCTTCCTCTCGTCTCCATCCTCTCGGTTATCTTTTATCACTAAAGCACTTTACCGGTATTTCATTGTACTTTCTTTAGTTCATTTCCTTCTGCACCTTTTCCCTTCTCCACCCTCTCTCTCTCTTTCACCACCCCCATCTCTCTAATTCCCACTTCAATCCCAGCATCCCTCTCCGCTCCGCCACCTCCTCACCCGAGGGTCCCGTAAAGCAGACCGTGACACACTCTGGTGATTTGGATAACAAATAACCTTGGAGAACCGGCTGGATGGGGAACACGGCTTACCAGCAGCCACGGACAGGTGTGACAATGGCCCAGCATGCAACAGGAGGAGCAGGGAGATATATTTAGTGTCTGATCTCTCTGGTGGCCGGGGTTTGGTGGTATTAGTGGCATAAAGTGTGGATTGGTCAGACCCCAGCCTATGTGTCTCTGTCAGTCCTGACAGTCTGTAAAAATGGAGAGTTATCTTTCACCGGGCCTTGGCTGATTTTGGGCCTGTCAGCAAGTTCATATTTGCATGGTGTTTAGATGAAAAATTTATAACAGATTTTATGCTCTATTACTCGACTACCACTTATCTCTCCATTTATAAAAACAAAAGAAAAATTAATGGAAATAAAAGCCTAATCTGTTTTGTTATTTCAGTGTTTAGTATTTTAGATATTTATATTTTTTTATATCACACTGTAGAAAATTCCTTTTTGAAGTTGTAAATCTAAGATTATTGGAGTCCATTTTTACAAGAAAATACTTCATCCATCTTTCACTGAGCTAGTTGAAATGTATTGTGGGAATTTGATTAAACAACAAGGTTTTGCCTTGACGTCACCTGTGAAGCCTAAAAATCATTTCTATATAGGGAACTCGCTAGGTTTTGTAACAGAGCTACAGTCTATCATGTGCATCTAATTCATGACCATAACATTTATAACCAGAGAAACAAGATACTCATAATTTCATTGCCTTCCCCTAGTCATCCATGCACCTGTTGATCTCATTTTATCATACAGAACCTCCTGCAGTCCTTCTTACTGTCAGCTCTAGTTAAGGACAGGAGGAAGTGCTTCAGACCGACAGGAAACCAGAGGCTGCAAGAGGCTCTAATTGCAAAGTGGGACAGAGTCAATAAGGAGAACAAATTAAAAATGGCGGCTAAATAGAAACAGGCCTCATCTGATTGCACAGAGGCGACAGAGACTAGACAGAAAGTTAGTGAGACATATAGAGAGATACAAGATGCAATTAATCTTTTTCCCCCTTTTTTTCTTTTGAAGAAGGAAACGAGTATCTAAACTGGAGCAGTTTAAATGACAGAGGGATTCATTTATTTTTTAAACCTCATCTTAATGATTTAATACTACAAAATGAACATTGCACATGTGTCAAAACTTATGAAGTGGTCTGTTTTTTTTCTCTCTATTTTTTATTATATTTTTTTTATTTATATATTTTTTTAGAAATAAAGCCAGAGACAAACTAAAAATGTTATAAAATACCTTTGCAATCTTTTATCAAGGACTGAAGCACTTACATGCTTTTTAATATAAAAAGAGTGACTGCACAAAACACTTGAGAAAGAAAAAATATACAAATTGAGAAAAAAGTCCATAAATCCATATGTGTCTCTTTGTAAAACTGAAGTGTGTCTTTTCATAGGTTTCATGGCATCTTCTCATCATTACATAATTATTACAAAGTAGTTGTTATTGCATCTGTGTGGTGAGTTTGAGAGTGTTCTGAATGCTACTTCATTTTATTAGGTTTTTATTTATTTTTTTATTTTATTTTCACTTTTTAAAATCCAAAACAATGTATGACAGTCCAGAGTGATCTCATAGGCTTTATTATGTAAAATGGATGCATAAATTGATTATTTGCATAGACTCTTTTTACTGCCTCTAGTGTTCATTTTAACTGGAAACCGAATCTTTTTTTTTTTTTTTTTTTTTTTGAGTTTTGCAGAAAAGTAGGTAGAGGCACGTATTTCCATGAGCTTGGATAGCGTATTTGATATAATTGTAAAATAACAACATACATACAGACTTAACTTACAGATGCTTATGAATACTAATGAGCAAAATGTTTATATGAGAAAAATAAGGAGTAGGAAGGAATTACATTTTTTATCCTTGAGTTTTGATGTATTTCAGTGATCTGGGTACTAAAAGAGATCTATCCTTCCATCAGAACAAACTGAACTGAGAACAGATGAATTGCTAAAATTGTGAGTTGTTGAGATCAGACTGTTCTCATCTCTGAATTGTCCATGATAAACTAGCAGTACCGCGAAACCATTGTGCCTTATACCGTTGCAATTTCTATTACCTGAGTCCTTTCAGAATTGCCACTTTTAAAGGGTTAGAGCCTGAGACTGGACAGCACATCAGGAAACTCATTCAGAGCAGCGTCCAGTTACAAGCCCTTTAGACCTGTGTCACGGCTTCAATGCATCAGGAAATAAATGCATCATACATTGCTTTTACCTAAAAGTTGTGTTTACGACACTGCCAAGCAGGAAGAACGCATGTACATAATAAATAGTGAAAACATTTGTGCTTGGAGAAGAATAGTCTTGCGTAGCCAGACCTTCAGACTGACGGATGAAGGTCTGGGAACTTTGGCCATTTTGAATAAAGTTTGGCCATACTTTTGAAAATTCAGTGTTTAGTTGATCCTGACAAGTGCTCGTCGTCAGTTGTAAACACCACAGCTTTCTTCTTTCGTGAGGGGGTTTGGCGCCACGGCATTTTTGTTTCCAGGCGGAACTTTAAAAAACGCGACACACACGTCTCCCGGAAATCCTGTATATTCTAACCAATCCGATGACGACTTCGAAACTCCTGAAGTGTTTCCAGATAAGTGTGCCATATGCATCAGACGTTTAACCAACGTTCCGTGACTGGGAGAAGAAGAGTTCTGCTGATTGCTTTGATACACTGCAGAAAGAAAACAAGGACTCTTGTTTTCATGAATATTTCTGTTATGCTCTCGTGAATTAAATGAGTTCAGGAGCTGATGCACCATGACAAAAGGTTCAGTCTCACTTCAACCTGCACGACAACCAGTTTGACCTTCTCCTGGGGAAAGATGAACTTTTGTTATAGCTGAATTACATTGCATTTTCACGTCATGTAGAATGTCATATGGTGTCTATTACATCTATCAAACTCATTCCATTCAGATTTATATGTTTTCTGAATGTACTGTAAGTGGTGTTTGCTCTTGAATGATGTTGTGGGTGGTTGTTGCTGTGAGCATGGTTGCTGAGAAGTTCTGTTTGGTTTTGAGTGGGCTACTTTATGGTTTCTAAAGTCTTCTGCGTGGTTTTTAGTAGAGTTTTACTGATGGATGGGTTTTGAAGATTGAAGATCGGCACCGACAGCGGATTGCTGGGATAATCTGTTATTGACAAAAATCCATACCGATAGGCAGTGTTCGAACTATACCGTGGACTTTGGGGGAGCCCACTTGTTTTTATTTTTTTTTTTTATAACGGGGGGGGGTAATGCAATAAAGATACAGGACTTACCCTCTTATACTTTATCGACACGAATTGATGGGTGAAACAACAAACAGCCACCCACAAATAGTCTATAAACAAAGCATCAGGCTGTCTTTGAGTTCACACGAACAACTGTTAAAGTTACTCGTAATGCTACAGAAGAATACCATAATTCCTCCGTTCAATTAGACCAAAGACATCGAGAGTCACGCAGACCTATAACAACCCAGCCACAACACATAATTGTGAATAACATGCCTTACCTTAACACAGAATCGACCACAGACGCCTGAATGGATTTCAAGGACTCCGCGCAAAGATCAATGGCCTCCAACGTTTATACTTTTTCTACGAATCTTTTGAGTTAACGTACTAAACATGAGTGGAATTTGCACCGCAGCGCCCCACACCTTGATGCTCATGACAAGAATAGCATGTATACTTATCTTTATTGAAGCGAATTAGGTTTAAATCGCCGTCATGCATGAATGAATATTTTTGCAATTTTACACATGATGATCACATTACACAAAACTGAAATTGCACGTCAAAATAACACATTGTCAATATTTTTTGAGACCCCCCAAAATTTCACAAATCACGTTTTCAGGGGAGCCCATGTCTTATTAAGGGGAGCCGAGCTCCCCCTAGCTCCCCCGTAGTTCGCACCCTGCTGATAGGTCTTCCTTTGCTTGGAATGGCTGAGAAGGGTTTGCTGTTGTTATAGAGTACGAGAGCGGCCTCTAGAGGCGGGAATCACTGACACCACGCGCTGTTTGTTTTGACACTTGTTGCACAGAGTAAACAATTTGCTTTAAAACAGACAACGAAACTGTGTGTATACAGTGCTCTGTAGGCTAGTGACTGTTTATCAGTGGCGTGCGGTGGTGTTTTAAAATGAGGCAGTTATATATATATATATATATATATATATATATATAATAGCTATAGATTCTGTTCAAATAGCTATAGATTCTGTTTACAGCTAGATTTTCTGCTATTTATACTACTTATTGCAAACAGTGGCAATTATCTGCACCTCAGCAGGGGCGTAGCGCATCTGGGTATGCAGGTGCATATGGGCCCGGGCAGATTGGGGGGCTCGCCGAGCCAAGGGGGAAATTTTAATTGAAACAAGGGAGCGAATATAGAGCCCTGCACGGGCCCGGCCCTTTTCCGACATCTTATCAGAATTCTCCGCCCGATTCCGACCCGAGCCCGTGTCTTTTCTCTCTCTCTCTCTCTCTCTCTCTCTCTCTTCCCCTTTACACAGCTGCTGTTGCAGCCATTAAAAAAGTTCAGTTTTGACAGACATAGACATGGAGGCGCTAGGGCGATCACTTGCATTTTTTTTTTTTGTGGAAAATTAAAATACGTCGTCATAAAATAAAGAAAACTAACAGGGTGGCTTTCTGCAGTCTTGATTTTGAGCAGGAACGCTTCACAAAAACTGAATCGAAACTCAGCAAATACTTGACTCACTGACATGATAAATATATTTATAGAATGCTATAAATTACTACTTTAAAACGAAATAATTCAAATCAAAAATTAAAATGAAATTCTTTCATTATGTAATCCGAAAAGACGCATTTTTCTCTAAAGGCGCGTCCAATGAGGAGATATGGGGAGTCAGGATCTTCAACCTCATACTATTTTTTACTTTTTTTTTTCTGGGCCGCTGTGCCAAGATTGTGTTTTAATGCAGTACATTTTAGTATCACGCTGAAAAATAACTAACTAAATAAATAAGATTAACGTCATACTATTTTAAGAATAAAGTCAAAATTTCGATAATGAAATCATGTTATATTGCATGAAGTTAAAGTGAAAATACACCTATGCTCCGCAAAAAAAAAAAAAAAAAAAAAAAAAATCGTAACGAAAAAAACAGCAATAAATAGTAGGTTTATAGATGTTTTTGAAACTCTAATTGATTGATTTTATGAGAAATTTGTTTGTATTAAAGGGTTAGTTCACCCCAAAATGAAAATTATGTCATTAATTACTCACCCTCGTGTCGTTCCAAACCTGTAAGACCTTCGTTCATCTTCGGAACACAAATTAAGATATTTTCGATTAAATCTGAGAGCTATCTGACCCTCCATAGACAGCAACGCAACTGAAATGTTCCCAGGTCCAGAAAAGTAGTAAATACATCGGTAAAACAGGTCCATGTGACATCAGTGGTAACCAGAGGCGTCATCCCAATTCAAAGTGAGGGGGCACGTGCCCCCTCAGATTTTTGAGCCAAGTGGATTTTGAATGCATCTTCCAAAAGAGAAAAAATAGCCGATGAATATCCTCTATATTTGATACAATCACACCAGCCTGATTAAATCGTTCAGCGCGTGAGATCATCAGCTGCTAAATTCAAATCTGCCTTCGCTGGCTGGCGCTGAGCCAGAGACAGACGCGTTTTTACAGAGCTGCGCATTATAACCAATCACACACGATTCTGTTGAGCTTATGAATGCAATGGCCAATCAGAGGTGTTCAGATCAGTCATCGCTAAAATGCCGGTGTTTTCTTCACTCGCTCGCTGACTGAATACCTCTTTCTGACGAATTCTCTCCTCAGAAACAACAAAGTGCAAATGTGTGTACGAATCTGTAATATATTAATTTCATAGTGTAAACAGCAGTGATTTTAATAGGAGTTTTTGAGAGTGCTTGAACTAGTGAAAATGTTCTTTGATAATGTAAATGTTATTTGCTCTCTTTCTGTACAATGAAAGTGTTATGATTAGTAGCCTAACTTGCAATGTTTTTATTCACATTAACTTTCAATGTTAAATTCACATTAAATATAAAGTCAGTCGTATTAAAAATATGTTATGGCATGACACCCATAAACAGACAGATTTTTATGCATAGTTAATAGATTACATTATTAGTTTACTTTGACCATCGCCCACTATAGATCAACATAATCTATAAAGGTGAGAATCAAGATATTTCATGATATAGGCTAGTTAATGCATTTGGGAATGTTTAGAATAAAAAGGAAAAAATAAATAAAACATAAGTGCTGTTGGGTGCTGTGTGTCACATGACATGACTAGTCACATAACATTATTTATGTCAGAAAAATCAACACTAATTTAACCGAGTTGGAGCCCATATCATTTGGGGGTCCCATACAATTTTTTTGCGTATGGGTCCGGGGCTGACTTGCAACGCCACTGCACCTCAATATTGTAGTACATTATGTATGCAGTAATAATGTTGAGTGTAAATTATATTTTTAATTCCAATTATTAAATGGATGTCACCTTATTGGGACAATAAATCCCTCCCTACACCTATCCTAACCTACCCTATACTTTAAGTTCAACTTTTAGATTATTTCCCTCATTATTATTGAAAATACCTTTCCGACGTGATATCTGATTTGAAAAGATAGAAAAAAAATATTCGGCAAAACGCGGATTCGAACCCCCGTCGATCGCGTCAAATATGACTTCAACACGACTTCAATACGTACTTTACCACAGTTACGAGACAGTGGTCTTCTGTAATGCTTTGTAATCACACGTTGGTGGGTGGAGTTAGTGTAAATATCGGCGGCCAACAAGGCGGACTATATGCACTTAAGTAGACACTACGTTTTTTATTTGTGAACTGATGCTCAGCTGTTTTTTTTTTTTTTTTTTTTTTTTAATAGTCAACTTATTTTTGGGTCATCATCATAAAAGCCCTGTCACAAACATTGTTACAGGCACGAAGATCTTTCATTTCATCAAGCTGAATGACAGACAAATTCATCACGTTTTCAAGACATTTCATGTTTCATTTTGACATGACACAAAGCAGTGATATCTAAGCGGAAGAGTTGCTTACTTACTTTATAATTAGTCAATAATGCCATCATTTTCCTAATTCTGACCAGACCAAGAGCTCGCACAAAAACAAGAGGCGGGATTTATCGAAAGAACCAATCACATTCAAGCATAACCGATCATTGCCTCCTCTCACGTGATTTTCCTCCATTCATCTCAATGAGCCTCCAGAAAAGTCACGGCATGATAAAGGAGATGGTGCTCACTGCAGAACACAAGATCCAGGGGGTGTGGTTGGATCTAGATCCAACTCCTCCCACCTTACATTTACCTAAACCTACCTGTCTCCACCCCCTGATCCCTAAACCCACCCATCCCCACCCCTAAACCTACCCATCCCCACCCCTAAACCTACCAATCTCCACCCACTGGATGTGGATCCAACCCCGCCCCCTGGATCTTTGTTGTGGGGTCTCTGTAGAAAGTCAATGGACCGAAGGGAGGCAAGCCTCTGCTGTAACTTTACCTGCGGGTGTCGCTGTTGGACAGTGTTTATGAAAACGAGTGACTTTTAGACTTTTAATATCCTATTTAGTCATATTTGCGCTGTTTTATTTTTTATTTTTTTATTTATAGGAGAAGAGACACTGCCTCCCTTGCCGTTTATATCGCTGTAAAGTAATTAATTTGATGACTAGATGCTTCATTAGTAGAGAAAGAACAGCAGTATGTTTGCTATCTGAGAGGATGCTAACATTAGCAATACCTCAAGAGGTTACAAATATACACACAACAAATGTTTATTGTCACGTTTTTTTTATGTTCAGGTCACTTTTATGCATTCGTTATCCAGCAAAGTTGCATATTTAAAGCATAGTGACCTGAGAAAGCAATGGATATGTTTATGCAGCAGAAATGTAAACAAATCAGAAACATCCGATTTCAGTTCTGTTTATTTTCACTGTAATACATATTTTGATTAGATATTCGTCAAGTTCTTTAAAACAGAAGCGAGAGCACAGGACAAATTATATACATAGGCTTTGTAACTAATTTCGGTATGACTCTGGATTTATATGAAATGAACACTTTACAGTTAACTTGAGCGAATCAGATGGTTCAGTCTGATTTGGTGAATTAGTTAAAAAAATGATTCATTTGCGAACCAGATATTGCTGGACTGAGGCTATGGATTACAGGTATAATGTTGTAAATAATGTTCAGTTTCTTACACAGACCGATTGTTGTGCTTCATAAAACCTCAATTTGTTGTCAGTAGCCACGGGTATTAATTTTGCTCTTTTACATTTACATTTACATTTATGCATTTAGCAGACGCTTTTATCCAAAGCGACTTACATTGCATTCAAGTTACAGTTTCTACATTTTATCAGCTCTTTTATTTGCTTTTTTTTTATTCTCAAAAACAGGCAGCTGCTGACTTGCATTTAATGAATCACCAAGGATCACAGTTTCAGCAAAAATAATCTTCTTTATTGTTCTACACAAGAAAAAAAAAAGTCACCTATGTCTTGGAAGGCCTAAAGGTGAGTACATTTTACGTTTTACATTTTTGTGAACTGTGTGAGTGTGTGTGTGTGTGTGTGTGTGTGTGTGTGTGTATATATATATATATATATATATATATATATATATATATATATATATATATACTGTATGTATATGTGTGTGTATATATATATATATATATATATATATATATATATATATCTCACCTGTTTTATCGTAAATCTGATCACTTAGAAAAGCATTAACATGACTCTGATCCCCAAACTCTATGCATGAGCAATGATAATATTGATATTCGCTGTAGCACCATATTGTGCCCTTTTGTATGATTGCTATTTAGTGCAACACAAAGGAAATAATTAATAACAAGAAAAGAATCACTTACCTAACCAATAATCATCTCTTTCCACACATGCTCTAAGCAATCTCTCTTACATTATTAAGAGGCCAGGGGGCTGAATTACCATAACTCTGAGAGCGCTTGCTACCCAACCTCTTCACTGTTTATCAGACGCCACCAATTAACAATATCTCAAACCGCAAACACACTTCTGAATATAATGCAATAAACCAGTTGGGCAGCACGTCGGCCATGTAAGCCATTTGCCTTTTTCCAGTGAGAGAAAGAGAGAGATGACAAACATTGGATTTGACATTACGAAATGGATTACATTTTAGACCAATTAAAATTAAATGGGCTGCAATGAGTGTTGACCCTGACCAAATTGGCCACTACTGATCTCATCAGCACTGTATCTCCTATTGGCCAGACAGGGAGTCTGATTCCAGCGGTTGTCATGGTGAGAAAATGAGAGGGAATGAGAGGACTGATAAGCACTTCGCCAGGCCTCTGGAGGAGCCTGCGTGCATCTCACTTCATTCATATCACAAATAAAGTGGTAGTAATTGTAGTATACATTTTCAAACGGCTCATATTTTACATTGTGATACATATTTTTTGTTTCCAGAGTTTGTCTGATATTGTTAGTCAATGATTGTGCCAAAAGAAAGACATCATAGATGTCTACTTCTATAATGTGATGTACTTCAGAGTAAAACATCTCTGGGCAAACAGATGAGTAAAACATCTCTTAGACAAGCAACATCTATCATTTATTAGTGAGTTTGTTGTTGTGTTATTTATTCAAAGGTTTTCAGATACAAGACGTCCCATTTTGGTGTTTGCATCAAAATAAATGTAAAATGATTTTATATATGCAGAAAGTATATTAGTAGTATATACAGTAAATATATACTATTTTATATATATATATATATATATATATATATATATATATATATATATATATATATACATATATACATATATAGCATATATAGTAAAGTGTCTGCTTTATAGTTTCAGATAACTTTAATGAAAGTAAGATGTCACGTATTGTCTCACTGTCATTCAGTGTTGCAGATATGTTTATGTAAAAAAAACAAAAAACAAACAAACAAAAAAACAGCAACACTTATTTTGACCTTATTAAAATATATAAAAGAATAAGTGAGAAAACTAAATTTCATTATATTTTAAATAATCAAAAACTTCTTTATGACAAGTGACTAAAACTTAGTGGTTTCAAGAATAGTGACAACGATTTATAAAGATTTAAAATGACAGTTAATTAGTTTTGAGGGGCTGCAATGTGATCATCCAATTATTTTTGTTCTAAAAATGCCTGACAAGATTTTTTGGTTTATCATTATTATTATTATTATTATTATTATTATTATTATTATTATTATTATTATTATTTTATTTTATTTTTTTTTTTACATTGAATGACATTTTAGTGGGTGTCTTCTGTAACTCATGGTATAAATGTCTGATAGTTATTATTTTTTGCTCAGAAAAAATAAAATAAAATAAACTAATAAAAGAAACGGGTCACATTCTAATGTATAAAGAAAAAAACAAAATTTAAAGCTTTATTTAACTGATATCATTTTTACGCTTATTTTTATTTATTTTAAAAATATAAATTTTTTCCCCATTTTGTGTATTTTATTTTTTTTCTACAGGGGAATTTTGCACAGTTATTATTTGTATAATAATTACAATTGCAATCCTTACAAAACAATTATTTTTTATTTTATTTTTATTTGAAAATGGACAAGTGATAGGAAATGGAAGGGAAAGTTAGGGATGGGATTGGGAAATGACCCAAGCCGAATGCAATCTCAGGTCACCTTCACGTACTATAATGTCACTGCACAACATGTGGAAGCATGTAGCGTGTTCAGTAATAAAGTAAATAGTCCCTAAATTATATTTGTGCCATCAGCACTTTTTTTTAAGTCACTGAATCATTATAGCAAATGTTGACACCGCTAGTCATTACTGTATTACCTGTTTTTGTCGGTTTCATTTGGCTTTAGTTGGATTGCCAAAGCTCTCTTATGAATCACTGTAAACATATGCTGTGTCTTGCTGTTTATTCAGCATTTCAACAAGAGCGCATAATGTTTTAAAGACAGTTCAACTGTTTTGTTTGTAAAAATCAATTTTAAATGCAACTTTGTCAGTTTATTTTAGATATTTATGTGCAATTTATATTGTTTAGAACAAAGTCTTTTTGAGAACATTTTTCTTTGAATGTGTGACACAGATATACAGGAAAACTGTATACAGCATATGGGTCCGTCCATATTGGTCCCTCATTCTCTGAGCTGCTTCCATCCTGAGAGGCACTTCAAAAGCTCACGCTTACCCGGAACAATTAAACATCGCAGTGTGGCAGACGATGTTTTGATTGCTCATTAAGATGGAGAGGCAGAAGCCATCGCTGCAGATGCTCTTGTTATCATGCGGGATAATTAATGTGGAATGAACAGAGAGTAATGGAAAGAAAATCAAAAGTGGAGAAGACGGGAATGGCGATAGCTGCGCAGAGGTGAGCTGTCACCCCCTCTTCGTTAGAGAGAAGAGTCTCTGTTTAATGTCTCCATCAAGGCAAGATGACCTTAGAGTCAGCTGTATCAAGGGAACTGCTGTAATTGACATGGCAAGCTATCAGAACAGAGCTTGTGAACTAAGTTAACATACCAACCCGGCCCTGATACTCGTATATTACATGAGAAGAGTCTCTTTGCATAGTATTCTTTTACCTTTTTTCAAAAAAAAAAGTTTTTTGAAGTTATTTTTTATGAACTTATTCAAATGGTGTGAGATATAATATTTTTTTATATCACCGCAATGGTGTCCATGATGGTGTGTGTGTGTGTATATGTATATATATATATATATATATATATATATATATATATATATATATATATATATATATATATATACAGGTGCATCTCAATAAATTGGAATGTCGTGGAAAAGTTAATTTATTTCAGTAATTCAACTCAAATTGTGAAACTCGTGTATTCAATGCACACAGACTGAAATAGTTTAAGTCTTTGGTTCTTTTAATTGTGATGATTTTGGCTCACATTTAACAAAAACCCAACAATTCACTATCTCAACAAATTAGAATACTTCATAAGACCAATAAAAAGAAAAAAAAAAAAATAAAAAAAAAACATTTTTAGTGAATTGTTGGCCTTCTGGAAAGCATGTTCATTTACTGTATATGTACTCAATACTTGGTAGGGGCTCCTTTTGCTTTAATTACTGCCTCAATTCGGCGTGGCATGGAGGTGATCAGTTTGTGGCACTGCTGAGGTGGTATGGAAGCCCAGGTTTCTTTGACAGTGGCCTTCAGCTCATCTGCATTTTTTGGTCTCTTGTTTCTCATTTTCCTCTTGACAATACCCCATAGATTCTCTATGGGGTTCAGGTCTGGCGAGTTTGCTGGCCAGTCAAGCACACCAACACCATGGTCATTTAACCAACTTTTGGTGCTTTTGGCAGTGTGGGCAGGTGCCAAATCCTGCTGGAAAATGAAATCAGCATCTTTAAAAAGCTGGTCAGCAGAAGGAAGCATGAAGTGCTCCAAAATTTCTGGGTAAACGGGTGCAGTGACTTTGGTTTTCAAAAAACACAATGGTCCAACACCAGCAGATGACACTGCACCCCAAATCATCACAGACTGTGGAAACTTAACACTGGACTTCAAGCAACTTGGGCTATGAGCTTCTCCACCCTTCCTCCAGACTCTAGGACCTTGGTTTCCAAATGAAATACAAAACTTGCTCTCATCTGAAAAGAGGACTTTGTACCACTTGGCAACAGTCCAGTTCTTCTTCTCCTTAGTCCAGGTAAGACGCCTCTGACGTTGTCTGTGGTTCAGGAGTTGCTTAACAAGAGGAATACGACAACTGTAGCCAAATTCCTTGACACGTCTGTGTGTGGTGTCTCTTGATGCTTTGACCCCAGCCTCAGTCCATTCCTTGTGAAGTTCACCCAAATTCTTGAATCGATTTTGCTTGACAATCCTCATAAGGCTGCAGTTCTCTCGGTTGGTTGTGCATCTTTTTCTTCCACACTTTTTCCTTCCACTCAACTTTCTGTTAACATGCTTGGATACAGCACTCTCTACAGCCAGCTTCTTTGGCAATGAATGTTTGTGGCTTACCCTCCTTGTGAAGGGTGTCAATGATTGTCTTCTGGACAACTGTCAGGTCAGCAGTCTTCCTCATGATTGTGTAGCCTAGTGAACCAAACTGAGAGACCATTTTGAAGGCTCAGGAAAACTTTGCAGGTGTGTTGAGTTGATTAGCTCATTGGCCTGTCACCATATTCTAATTTGTTGAGGTAGTGAATTGGTGGGGTTTTGTTAAATGTGAGCCAAAATCATCACAATTAAAAGAACCAAAGATTTAAACTACTTCAGTCTGTGTGCACTGAATTTATTTAATAAACGAGTTTCACAATTTGAGTTGAATTACTGAAATAAATTAACTTTTCCACGACATTCTAATTTATTGAGATGCACCTGTGTGTGTGTGTGTGTGTGTGTATATATATATATATATATATATATATATATATATATATATATATATATATAATATGTATATAATATGTATATATAATATATATATATATATATAATATGTGTGTATATAATTAATATTATATTCCGCAATTATTATAAAATATAGGTTTTGGAATAAAGCTAATATTACTGGTATTATTATGTGTTTAGTAGCTGACCTGAACTGCATCTCAGGTGCATTAAAAATGAATAGTTGAACAAATGGCTGCGCTGCAGACTGGAATCTTGTCTGAGACATTTTTGTGTGTGTGTCTGTGAGCGAGGAAGTGTGTTTGTTTGTACGAGAGTGTGTCGTGACCAGAGACCAGTGTCTGCCCTTTAGAGGTGTTACTAAGCTAAACATGCTATGAACTCTGTTATATCTCTAGCTCCCATTCAGTCGATCACGTTCGACGTACGTCGGACTGACCGACGAATAGGAATCTCGCTAGAGAGGCCAATCTGCTTCAAGTGTAACTAAAACGAGCCAATGCACATTGGCATGCAATCATATGCAGCATCTGCTCACCTCGCAGCGCGGGTATATAATGAGCAGCAGGTGCTTTGCATCTTCAGCTTTTCGCTTCGGAACCGACCAGTTGTTCTCTGCTGGAAGTGTTAAACAAGTCTCTGCAGGACGATCTCTTTTGCATGGAAGTGCGGGCGTACAGCACAGCAGCGGAGTTGAACTCTCTCCATTTTTTCCTTTTCTCTTTTTTTGTCTTTTTTTGAGCAAAGAGAGCTGAAAAGGCCGTTCTCACGGCTGGTAAACGGTGCGCTTAAAGAGCGTGTAAAATCTGTTTTTACAGCTGGTAAGAGAGCGTCATCGAGAGAGAGAAAGAGAGCACACGACAGGCTGCACAATCCTTGTCTGTGTTGCCGCGGCTGTTCCCCTGCGTGCTTCAGCACTGATTAAAAAAGCAAAGTCCCTAAAAGAGCTTACACAAGTAGAGCTTGCGTCTTTTTAAAGATGACATTCTACTTGTGTGTTTCTGGATGCGGTCGTTACCTGGCACCGAGGGATGGTCACGAGCGCTGCATCGCGTGTCTGGGCTTAGCGCACGCTGAGGCAGCGTTTGTGGATGAGTCATGTACCCATTGTGGGAAGATGACCGTCTCGGAGTTGTGTCCCAGTGCCGCTGCCTCGTTCCAATCCTCCTCAGAGGGTTGCTGTGAGTGGTGGCGCTGGTGATCTGAGGATTACAGTAAGTGCGCTTCCTTCGGGGAACCAATCCCCTAGGAACCCTCACTCCTCCTGCACTCCGCAGCCAGTAGAGCTGCCGGGGGAGCGCGGTGGGCCATCTCAAAGGTGTGCACCATCCGTATCCTTCGGCGCTCCTCCCGATGACTAGATTTCAATAGCTGCATCGGAGGGTGAGTCAGATTTTTCTGGAGATGACGCGTTGGCGCAGTTGCCTCCTTCGGGTATGGTAGCTGTGCCCGATACAGATCCGGAAATGATGGCTATGCTTTCCCGGGTCGCCAACAGGGTCGGGCTCGTGTGGAATCCACCGTGTCCCGAGCCCTCGAGGCTGGACGATTGGTTTCTCGGGGTGGCATGAGCTGGTTCTCAGCCACCCACCCCGGTTCCTTTCTTTCCGGAGGTGCATGAAGAGCTCACTGGTACGTGGAAGGCACCTTTTACTTCTCGAAACCGTGCCGATGGGTCGTCCTCCCTCACCACCCTTGATGGCGGTGTGGCTAAGGGTTACACGCGCATCCCCCCCTGTGGAGTGGACCGTTGCTATGCAATTGTGCCCTAACTCCACCTGGCGGGGGGATCCGTCTCTCCCTTCCCGGGCCTGTAAGCACTCATCGGACCTTACCGGCAAGGCTTACCAGGCCTGTGGGGAAGCCGTTTCCGCCTTACATGCTATGGCGTTGTTGCAGGTCCATCAGGCCAAGGCACTGAGGGGCCTGCACGAGGGTGGTCATGATCCACAAGTTCTTCAGGAACTTCATGCCGCGATGGACCTCGCGCTTCGGGCGACGAAGGTTACGGCGCGGTCAGTGGGTCGTTGTGTGATGTCCACTTTGGTGGTCCAGGAACGCCATCTCTGGCTGTGTCTGGTTTACATGAGGGATACCGACAAGGTCAGGTTCCTTAATTCCCCTGTGTCCCAGACCGGCCTCTTCGGCGACGCGGTCGAGAACTTCGCCCAGCAGTTCTCGGCTGTAAAGAAGCAGTCTGAGGCGATCAGTCACATCCTGCCACGGCGGTCCGCTGTTGCATCTACCCCGCCGCCGGCAGCACCTCAGCCTGCTCGTTGCTGAGGGAGACCCCCTGCGGCTGCCCCCGTGCCGCAGCAGCAGCCTCCACCCAAGTGGCGCAGTGGAGCCAGTCGTAAGTGGGGTTCCCAGCCCGTCCAGGCCCCCGCCAAGAGGGGCGGCAAAGCCAGGAGCAAGAGGCCCTAGGACGAGCGACCCGGAGATGGTTGGGACTGCTCTTCAGGAGATGGTGACTGCACCGCTCCTTCCCCCGGAGGAGGGCCGGGTGGTAAATCCTTTTTTCCCTTTTCTTTCTATTCCTCCACTGGCCCAACAGTCAGTGGTACCCAAATTTTCAGTGAAAGAGCAGTTTCTATCATCTCCGGGTCCGAAGAGGGCTCGGAGAGTAGTGGGAGGGGCAAAACCTCTCCACTCTCATCCACCTCTTCTATCGCCAGCGGACAGCAGCGCGCAGTTCGAGATGGTCACTGAAGCCTCTCCTGCACCCCCTGTCCAACTGTTGGAACCAGGTAAGTGTTGCACAGCACACTCAGACCCCGCTACGGGCCGCCTTGCAAAGAGAGCCCCCCGAGCCGTGTCCCTGCGTTCCACCTCGCTGCCTCACTGCAGGTACGCCTACGGTCCCCTTGGTCCCGCTTGTGCATTCTCTGCGAGCCTGGTTAGCGTTCCCCAGTCCGTCTCGCTGGCTCATTCGGACCATCAGGCTCGGCTATGCGATTCAGTTCGCCCGGCGTCCCTCCAAGTTCAGAGGTGTCCACTTCACTTCAGTGAAAGCTGTCGATGCCCATGTCTTGCGTGCGGAGATCGTAGTCCTACTGGTGAAGGACACGATAGAGCCGGTCCCTCCAGCTGATATGAGGCCAGGGTTTTACAGCCCTTACTTCATTGTACCCAAGAAGAGCGGTGGGTTACGACCGATCTTGGACCTGCGAGTGTTGAATCGGAGCCTTCACAAGCTACCGTTCAGAATGCTAACGCAGAAACGCATTTTCGAGTGCATCCGTCCCCGAGATTGGTTTGAAGCGATCGACCTGAAGGACGCGTACTTTTCTCGATTCTTCCTCGACACAGGCTGTTTCTGCGCTTTGCGTTTGAGGGTCGAGCATATCAGTACAAGGTCCTGCCCTTCGGGCTGGCCCTGTCTCCCCGCGTCTTCACGAAAGTCGTGGAGGGAGCCCTTGTTGCCATGAGAGAACAGGGCGTTCGCATCCTCAACTATCTCGACGACTGGCTCATTCTTGTTCAGTCTCGGGTGCAGTTGTGCGAACACAGGGATTTGGTGCTCGGTCACCTCAGCCTGAGTTGGATTCGGTCGAGCAGTCAGCATGCCTCTCAGAGGAACGTGCTCAGTTGGTGTTGAACTGCCTGAATACATTCAGGGGCAGGACAGCGGTCCCGCTGAAACTTTTTCAGAGGCTCCTGGGGCATATGGCAGCCGCAGCAGCAGTAACCCCGCTCGGTTTGCTTCATATGAGACCGCTTCAGCACTGGCTTCACTGCCGAGTCCCGAGATGATCTGCGCTCCCGTTGCATGTCGCAGCTCGCCCGCCATCTCCTCCTTTGAAGTCAGAAGCATCTGAGGTCGCTTCGCGCCATTCATGTCCCTGGTGTGCTCAACCATGCGGCCGACGAGCTCTCACGAGCTGTGCTGCCGGGAGAGTGGCGACTCCACCCCCAGGTGGTCCAGCTGATTTGGGGAGAGTTCGGCGAAGCTCAGGTAGACCTGTTTGCCTCGCCAGAAACCTCTCACTGCCAGTTGTTCTACTCCCTGTCCGGGGGGACACTCGGTACAGATGCACTGGCGCACAGCTGGGTCCGGGGCCTTCGCAAATATGCATTTCCCCCAGTGAGTCTACTTGCTCAGACCTTGTGCAAAGTCAGGGAGGACAAGGAGCAGGTCCTGCTAGTTGCGCCCTATTGGCCCAACCGGACCTGGTTCCCGGAACTCACGCTCCTCGCGACAGCCCCTCCCTGGTGAATTCCTCTGAGGAAGGATCTTCTTTCTCAGAGATGGGGCACCCTTTGGCACCCGCGTCCAGACCTCTGGAAACTCCATGTCTGGTCCCTGGATGGGACGCGGAGGTTCTAGGTGACTTACCCCCTGAGGTACTTAACACCATCGCTTCGGCACGTGCACCGTCTACGAGACGTGCTTACGCCTTGTAGTGGAACCTGTTCATCGAGTGGTGTGCTTCTCGCCAAGAAGACCCCCGAAGATGTTCGATCGGTGTCGTGCTTTCTTTCTTGCAGCAAGGGTTGGAGCATAGGCTGTCTCCCTCCACCCTCAAAGTTCATGCTGCCGCTATTTTTGCATGACACGACCTAATCAATGGTAAGTCTGTGGGTAAGCACGACCTGGTCGTCAGCTTCCTTAGGGGGGCGAGACGGTTAAATCCTCCTCGACCCCCCTCCATACCCTCTTGGGACCTTGCTCTGGTGCTTCGAGCACTCCAGATTGCTCCCTTTGAACCTTTGCAGTCAGCAGACTTAAAGATTCTGTCTATGAAGACTTTGTTGCTGGTTGCATTGGCTTCCATCAAGAGGGTAGGGGACCTGCACGCATTTTCGGTCGACGAATCGTGCCTAGAGTTCGGGCCGGGTGACGGCCACGTGGTACTGAGACCCCGGCCTGGCTATGTGCTCAAGGTTCCTACCACTCCCTTCAGGGACCAGGTAGTGAGCCTGCAAGCGCTGCCCCCGGAGGAGGCAGACCCAGCCCTGGCTTTGCTCTGTCCAGTTCGTGCCTTGCGACTGTACATAGACAGAACTCGAAACCTCAGGACCTCAGACCAGCTCTTTGTCTGTTACGTAGGCCAGCAGAAGGGAAAGGCTGTCTCCAAGCAGAGGATGGCCCACTGGATAGTGGACGCCATCGCCTTGGCTTACCAAGCACAAGGCGTGCCCTGCCCGCTCAGGTTGCATGCCCACTCTTCGAGAGGCGTGGCATCCTCCTGGGTGCTGGCTCGTGGCGCCTCGCTGACAGATATTTGTAGAGCTGCAGGCTGGGCGACACCTAACACGTT
This sequence comes from Spinibarbus caldwelli, assembly GCA_039654775.1. Taxonomy (NCBI): domain Eukaryota; kingdom Metazoa; phylum Chordata; class Actinopteri; order Cypriniformes; family Cyprinidae; genus Spinibarbus; species Spinibarbus caldwelli. Next base: position 5,653,216 of record CM077242.1, on the reverse strand, counting down.
CGCTAGATTCTATAGCCTTCGTGTCGAGCCGGTCTCCTCCCGTGTTCTCACCTCAGGTCAGAGGTACGGAGAGGTCCCGGCTTAGTGACGGCTTGCTGCGTTACATACGCTTATTGCTCCAGAGAGTCCCTACAAGGCAGACCCTGTTGAGTCCTCCGATCACCCTTCGGCAGCCAGACGTGGCGGAGTGTCTGGCGCCAGGCCTTTACTCCGTTGTATCCTTGAGAACCGGATTTAGGCTAGGTTCCATATGTGTGACCCTACGGGGATCCCATATGGGTTATTCCACGGGTTGCTTCCAAACAAACCCGTGTCTTTCCCTCTGGGATAACCCACCTCTCATCAGTTTGGAGTCACCCCAGTACTTCCATATGTAGTACAGCCCTATGGGGTTAGTCCATATGTCTTCTCCACATAACTCCTTCAGGGAAGGATGTGGCTTCCGCAGCGTTCCTTTCCAGTGAAAGGATACGCTTTCCCAGTGTTATCCAAAAGTCTCACTGAATGGGTTTTGGGGAACAGCACTGATCGACACTCTCTGTGTTTGCCCTGTCCCACCGTCCTTGAGCAAGGTGGTACAGGAGGCTTGCTACAGAGCGCTGGAAGGGGGCAGCCCCTGTGACGCTTTGGTAGGGATTCCTATTCATCGGTCAGTCCGACGTATGTTGAACGTGACCGACTGAATGGGAACGTCTCGGTTACATAGGTAACCCTCGTTCCCTGAAGGAGGGAACGGAGACGTACGTCCCGTCGCCACAGTCGCTGGACCCCGCTGATGCTTCCGCCTTTACTGTTCGGCTCCTCAGCGAAAACCTGAAGATGCAACGCACCTGCTGCTCATTATATACCCGCGCTGCGAGGTGAGCAGCTGCTGCATATGATTGCATGCCAATGTACACTGGCTCGTTTTAGTTACACTCGAAGCAGATTGGCCTCTCTAGCGAGATTCCTATTTGTCGGTCAGTCTGACATACGTCTCCATTCCCTCCTTCAGGGAACGAGGGTTACCTATGTAACCGAGACGTTTTTCCACATTGCTGAGTACTTTCTTCTCCTCTCCCTATCTTTTCCTTGCCTTATGCTCACTTTCCGAGGAACCCAAGAGGTGCAGACAAATTAATGAAGCACTCATGCAGTTAATGTAACATGGGTCTTAAGCACTCCAGTCTAACACGTTTTCTTGCAATATACACCTCTGTGGCACAGTTTCATTCAGTTTAGCATGCTGTAAGCATTTATGTTTTGGAATAGCATGTATAAAATATTCATACCTCACAGACATCATTGAAAATATTTCCCTGATGATTGTTTAACATAACGAAAATGTTAAACAATCATTTCTGCTGGACCAAATGACCATGTAATTTTGATTCACTGTCAATGCAGTTCATACATTTATATACAGTGGGTACGGAAAGTGTTCAGACCCCCTTAATTTTTTCACTCTTTGTTATATTGCAACCATTTGCTAAAATCATTTAAGTTCATTTTTTTTCCTCATTAATGTACACACAGCACCCCATATTGACAGAAAAACACAGAATTGTTGACATTTTTGCAGATTTATTAAAAAAGAAAAACTGAAATATCACACGGTCCTAAGTATTCAGACCCTTTGCTGTGACACTCATATATTTAACTCAGGTGCTGTCCATTTCTTCTGATCATCCTTGAGATGTTTATAAACAAAATTTATAAACATACATTGTGATTTACTATTATATAATTAGAATAATAAATATAAATTCACAATTTACATTTATATATTAAAACTTTACAACTATATTTTCAGATTTACCTCTATTCATTCAGACTTTAACTATATATTCAGATTTATAACTATATATTCAGAATTACTTCTATATATTCAGACTTATAACTATATATTCAGATTTACATTTATATATTCAGAATTATAACTATATATTCATTTTTACGTTTATAGATTCAGAATAAATAACTATATATTCAGATTTGCTTCTATATATTTACAATTTGCATTTATATATTCAGAGTTATAACTATATATTCAGATTTACCTCTATATATTCACGGTTTAGATTTGTATATTCAGATTTATAACTATATATTCAGATTTACTTCTATATATTCACAGTTTACATTTATATATTCAGACTTATATCTATATATTCAGACTTATAAGCATATTTTCAGATTTACATTTATATATTCAGACTTATAAGCATATATTCATATTTACTTCTATATATTCAGACTTATAAACATATATTCACAATTTACATTTATATATTCAGGTTTATAACTATATATTCACAACTTACATTTATATATTCAGACTTATAAGTATATATTCAGATTTTTATATAATTATTTCATGTTTATATAGTATATATGTATATGTATATGTATATGTATATGTATATGTATATGTGTATATATATATATGTGTGTGTGTGTGTGTGTAGTATGAGGTGCCAAGCAGGAAATAATTATATAAAAATCTGAATATATAGTTATAAATCTGAATATATAAATGTAAATCTGAATATATAGTTATAAGTCTGAATATATAAATGTAAATCTGAATATATAAATGTAAACCTGAATATATAGAAGTAAATCTGTATATATAGAAGTAAATCTGAATATATAGTTAAGTCTGAATATATAAATGTAAATCTGAATATATAGTTATAAGTCTGAATATATAGAAGTAAATCTGAATATATAGTTATAAATCTGCATATATAGAAGTAAATCTGAATATATAGTTATAAGTCTGAATATATAAATGTAAATCTGAATATATTCTTATAAATCTGAATATATAGTTTTAAGTCTGAATATATAAATGTAAATCTGAATATATAGAAGTGAATCTGAATATATAGAAGTACATCTGAATATATAGTTATAAGTCTGAATATATAAATGTAAATTGTGAATATATGGAGGTAAATCTGAATGTATAGTTACAAACCTAACACTAACACTAGCTTTCTTTTTTCTGTTCTATCTACTTGTTTCTTTAAAAAAAAAACAAAAAAAAAACACTAGGTTTCTTTATTCTATATTCTATCTACTTGCTACGTGTACTGCGTTAGGCTAACCAAGACTTGTCATAGTGCTTGCATGTTGTTGCTCTTTTGTTGGTTTTGATTGCTTCTGTTGTCCTCATTTGTAAGTCGCTTTGGATAAAAGCGTCTGCTACATGACTAAATGTAAATGTAATGTAAATATATGTGATGCGATCTGGGAAAACCTGTCGGATGTCGCGCTGGGACGTTTTCAGGAAATTCGAAAAATAAGTCGAATGTCAACCTAATTTTGACAAAATTTTTTTATTAAAATATCATTTTATAACATCTTGTTTAGTACAGAAAAATAGCGATTTATTGCAGCAAGCAGAAAAGACTGTCTTTCTGTTATGTTAAGTACGCGCTGAGGAGGTGCTTTCTCTTAACACCACAAAAACTGTTAACCTATCAAAATAAACCACGTAACATATATAATAAAGTTGGATCAATGCACATTTCCTGCCAGTCCTGTGTAAACTATGGCATGCAAAGTTTATTTATTTGTCTATTTATTTATTTATTTTTTATATTATGATATGGCAGAACACGAGAGAACAGTCTGAAGTAACGTTAGCTGCTCACTTAAATGATCTTGCTCATCTCAGTCTGCTCAATCTTGGTGATGGTAGTGCCCTACACGATGTTATAATGGTCTATTTCACATCGAGAGATGAAGAATCGGAAGATGAATTTACTAAAGAGGAAGAGTCCGATGACAGTCTGTTAGCCTATATGCACAGGTGTGCGAACAGTTCTAAATGTAAATTACAAGGTAGCTACACTATTCGTGCTATCTAAACATACAAGGGGTGATCAAAAGTTCAGAGACCATGCCCTTCATGATAAACAACGGAAAACTGTCCTCTTCAGGGTAACGTAAGTCTGTTTGTGTAATGATGCAGAATAGCGCTCCTGACAGACAGCTCTCATTAAACCCGTGTAGTGAATGTGAAACTCGTCTCACTTTAAACTCGTTTTTCTCAAAATTCCATTCCTGAAAATTATAGCTATCAGCCAACTTCAGATAGCCATAACTTTTGTTACGTTCAAGCTATGGACAAAATAAAAACAGTTTTGGAAAGGGCTTGAACTAGCTAAAAAGGTCAAATTTCACCATGTGTTGGGTTTTCCTATATCGCATCACATATTCAGATTTACATTTATGCATTCAGATTTATTAGTATATATTCAGATTTACATTTATATATACAGACTTATAACGATATATTCAGATTTACATTTATATATTCAGGTTTATAAGTATATATTCAGATTTACTTCTATATATTCAGAATAATAACTATATATTCAGATTTACTTCTATATATTTAGATTTACATTTATATATTCAGACTTATAACTGTATATATTCAGATTTATAAGAATATATTCAGATTTACATTTATATATTCAGACTTATAACTATATATTCAGGTTTACATCTATATATTCAGATTTATAACTATATATTCAGATTTACTTCTTTATATTCAGACTTATAACTATATATTCAGATTTACATTTATATATTCAGATTTACATTTATATATTCAGACTTATAACTATATATTCAGATTTACTTCTATATATTCAGATTTATAACTATATATTCAGATTTACTTCTATATATTCAGATTTATAACTATATATTCAGATTTTTATGTGATTATTTACTGTTTGGCACCTCATAGTGTATGTATGTGTGTATATATATGTATATGTATGTATGTGTGTGTGTGTGTGTATATATATATATATATATATATATATATATATATATATATATATATATATATATATATATGTACATGTGTGTGTGTGTGTGTGTGTGTGTATGAAAATACGTGGTTGAGTTTGTTGGTTAGTAAGTTATTTTGGTTAATCATTGCAAAATCTACCCCTTTTGACTTGCGTCAGTCCTGGTTATCTTGTAGAGCTCTTTTTTGCCATAATTACTGTCTGACTGTACATTATGCTTTACTTAACTTTTTCCAGCTTTTGTGGGGAGAATTCAGATTCACTTTGAGTCCCCTGATGTTTGTTAGAATCCTCTTATAAGTCACTTTGCATGAGGACAGAACATTTTCTGTTGCATCTGAAGAAATGCTTGCCGTAATCACTGTTAATGCTATATTAGAAATGGATTTTTTTAATCATAATTAATGACATGACATAAAATGACAGCATTAGGCTGAAGGGAGCAAAATACGGTCGTTGTTTCTTAATGAAAGCTTTGGCTCATTTCCACACTGGCTGGAGGTGTCCTCAATCCCTCTTAGCATTTTATTAAGGGCCAAGGTGCCCTCATAAACTATTCTGATTGGACCATTTCAAATGGACATACAGTTTAACCTTTTATCATGAGGGAGGTGTCCAGAATGACCTCTTTAGGGAATTATACTAAAGACCGAAGACTTCTATAACTCTACATGAGCAGAAGCCAGACGCAGCAGGGATTCAATCACAAACATGATCTTCTTCACATCATGTTATAATTGGCATGTTTATGGTGCTGTTTTCTCATTAATGAGGTTTGAGAGCAGAATGTTAATGCATGCAGTTATTTAAAGATGAACAAAAGTCTGGTTATCCCTGCCTTTTCTTTTAAACATTAAGAAGACTCATCTGGCAGATTGCAGTACATTTATAATTCAGACAGAAAGGAGATAAACATTTTTGGGTTCCACGCAATAAATGCTCCTATTTGCATAATTGCAATTACAGAAACTACTCCAATATGATGATTTTGTCCTAAAGAAACATTTTTTATTATCAGTGTTGAAAACAGTTGTGCTGCTTAATATTTTTGTGGAAACTGTGATTTATTTATTTATTTATTTATTTATTTATTTATTTATTTACGGATTCTTTGATAAATAGAAAGTTTTGTAATCTTTGTATGTATAGGTGTGTGTATAAATTGACCTTCCATTTCCAGTTTCTTGACGCAGTATACTGTAAGATGCACCTATTGACATTTCCCTAATGTTGCACTTGGATGGCACTCCTGTTTACAATGTTATTTCTTGCATAGTGCAATCTTTTTCGCTTACAGGAATAGTTCACCCAAAATTTACAAATTGTTGAAAATGTTCTCACCCTCAGGCCACCAAAGATATAAATGAGATTGTTTCTCTATTGAAACACATTTGGAGAAATGTAGCATCACATCACTTGCTCACCAGTGGATCCTCTGCAGGGAATGGGTGCCGTCAGAATAAGAGGAAGTTTTGTTATGGTTTATAACTTGAATTTTGGCCAGAATTTACAGTGTAAAGTTTAAAACACCTTAGTGATGGAGTTGTTTCTTACAAACATGTAGCTTTTCACTTCACAAGACGGTAATTGATGGACTGGAGTCATGTGTATTACTTGTGGATTATTTTTATAAACTGTTTGGACTCGCATTCTGACGGCACCCATTCACTGAAGAGGATCCTTTGGTGAGCAAGTGATGTAATGGTAAATTTTTCCAAATCTGTGATGAAGAAACAAACTCATCTACATCTTGGTTGGCCTGAGGGTGAGTATATTTTCAGCAAATTTATTTTTGAATGAACTATTCATTTACTACTTTTGATAGTTGGCAGAATGCAGCAAAGCAGTATGCTTGTATTCTATTCTAAACATAGCTACATATACAAAACAACAGTGGTCAGGAAAGCATGGGGTGAAGCACAATGGTTTGTCAGACGTGACAATGGTTCCTCTGTTTACTTGTACATTTTTAAACCGTGTTCATGTGTAACATGGCAAATTATGCTGATGTCAGCATGTACTATGTCAGCTCAACCTGTCTGGATGTCTTTCTTTTCTTTTTTTTTTTTTTTTTTGAGCATCTCTTCACAGGCCGACTGCGATTGCCTCTGAAGCAGCTCCCTGCCAGCACGTCAGCCGGGCTCTCTGAACAAGTCCTCTTCACCATCATTCTGTCCAGAACTCACTGCAGTCTTCCGTGAAGGTGTGGGTAATTTAGAAAGACGATTTGTGCTGCAGTTGAAATAAGCGAGAACGTCTCGGTTACGTATGTAACCCTCGTTCCCTGAAGGAGGGAACGGAGACGTCACGTCGGATGACCGACGAAATTGGGATCTCGCCAGAGAGACCAATCCACTTCGAGTGTAACTAAACGAGCCAATGGACATTGGCATGCGATTATTGCATCCAGCTGCCGCTGATCACAGCGTGAGCATAAGAGGCAGCTGATGCACCGCATCAATTATGTTTTCGCTGAGGAGCCGAGCCGGCGACCCGGCAGCTCAGCGGTGGTACAGCGACTGTGGCGACGGGACGTGACGTCTCCGTTCCCTCCTTCAGGGAACGAGGGTTACATACGTAACCGAGACGTTCCCCTTTCAGTTGGTCACTCCGAGTCACGTCGGATGACCGACGAAATTGGGATCCCTACCAAAGCGCCACAGGAGCTGCCCCTTCCAGTGCCCTGTGTAGGGCTCCTGACCCTTCCTATAAGGCAGACAATAGGACCGGGCTCTACACAGAGAAGGTCAACTACTGGTGTTCCTTGAGCAACCCAAACAGTAGGACTAGGATAACACTGGGAAGCGTGCCCTTCCACTTGGAAGAGGCACACTGCGGAGTCACCTCCTCCCAGAGGGGGTTAAGTGACATTCAAACATGTGAAGTAACCCCGAAGGGCCCTATTGCACATGGAAGTCTCTGAGATGGCTCAGGCTGCATCTTTAGAGATGGCAGAACGTGGTCCGCCAGGGGAAACATGGCTCTAATAAGAATACCGTGGAATACACATATGGGATCCCGACAGGGTCTCTCATATGGGCACTAGCCTCGCACCAGATTTCAAGAATTCATTGGCTGAAGGCCTGGCGCCGGACGCCCCGCCACGTCCGGACGCCGGAGTGCTGGAGGACTCAACAGGGTTTGCCTGGTTAAGGAACTCTCTGGAGAATTAGGCGTAAGGACGCCGCAAGCCGACTCTGAGCCGGCCCTCTCAGTGCCACTACCCGTTTGAGGTGAGAACACAGGAGGAAACCGGTTCGACACGTAGGCTATAAAACCTAGCGAACGTGTTGGGAGTCGCCCAACCCGCAGCTCTACAGATGTCTGCTAGCGAGGCACCACGAGCCAGCGCCCAGGACGATGCGACACCCCTAGTGGAGTGAGCACGCAACCTGAGCGGGCAGGGCACACCTTGTGCTTCGTAGGCCAAGGTGATGGCATCCACTATCCAGTGGGCCATCCCCTGCTTGGAGACAGCCTTCCCCTTCTGCTGTCCTCCGTAACAGACAAAGAGCTGTTCTGAGGTCCTGAAGCTCTGAGTTCTATCCACGTACTGACGCAGTGCGCGTACAGGACAGAGCAAAGCTAGGGCTGGGTCTGCCTCCTCCAGGGGCAGCGCTTGCAGGCTCACTACCTGGTCCCTGAAGGGCGTGGTAGGAACCTTGGGCACATAGCCGGGCCGGGGCCTCAGTGTTGCACTGGAGTCAGCCGGCCCAAACTCAAGGCACGACTCGTCGACCGAAAATGCCTGCAGGTCCCCCACCCTCTTGATTGAGGCCAATGCAGTCAGGAGTAGGGTTTTCATAGAAAGAAACTTCAACTCGACTGACTGCAATGGCTCAAAGGGGGCAGTTTGTAGGGCTCTTAGCACCAAAGCCAAATCCCAAGAGGGAAGGGAGGGAGGCCTCGGAGGATTTAACCTCCTGGCCCCCCTAAGAAACCTGACGACCAGATCGTGCTTCCCCACCGACCTCCCCTCTATGGGGTCGTGGTGGGCAGAAATAGCAGCAACATATACCTTAAGGGTGGAGGGGGACAGCCTACGCTCCAACCCTTGTTGCAAAAAGGAAAGCACGGCTCTGATCGAACATCTCCGGGGGTCCTCCTGGTAAGAGGAACACCATTCGACGAACAGGTTCCACTTCAGCGCATAGGCCCGTCTTGTGGACGGTGCTCGTGCTGAAGCGATAGTGAGCGCTACCTCCTGGGGCAGGTCACCTAGAACCTCCGCGTCCCGTCCAGGGACCACACATGAAGTTTCCACAAGTCTGGACGCGGGTGCCAGAGGGTGCCCCGTCTCTGAGAAAGCAGATCCTTCCTCAGAGGAATCGGCCAGGGAGGGGCTGTCGCGAGGAGCATGAGTTCCGGGAACCAGGTCCTGTTGGGCCAATATGGAGCCACTAACAGGACCTGCTCCTCGTCCTCCCTGATCTTGCACAATGTCTGTGCTAGCAGGCTCACTGGGGGAAACGCATACTTGCGCAAGCCCTGGGGCCAGCTGTGTGCCAGTGCATCCGTGCCGAGCGTTGCCTCGGACAGGGAGTAGAACCACTGGCAGTGGGTGGTTTCTGGAGATGCAAACAGGTCTACCTGAGCAACTCCGAACCGACTCCAAATCAGCTGGACCGCCTGGGGATGGAGTCTCCACTCCCCAGGAAGTGCCGCTCGAGACAGCTCGTCGGCCGCCTGATTGAACACTCCTGGGATGTGGATGGCACGAAGGGACCTCAGATGCTTCTGACTCCAGAGGAGGAGGTGGCGGGCGAGTTGCGACATGCGACGGGAGCGCAAACCGCCTTGCCGGTTGATATAGGCAACGGTTGCAGTGTTGTCCGTACGGACCAGAACGTCCCTGCCCCGAAGGCGCCCTCTGAGGCGGCACAGGGCAAGGCGTACTGCCAGCAACTCGAGGCAATTGATATGCCAACGCAGAAGGGGGCCCGTCCAAACCCCTGATACTGCGTGCCCGTTGTACGTGGCACCCCAGCCGGTGGCCGAGGCATCCGTGAATACCACAGCATGCCTGGATACCTGCTCCAGGGGCACTCCTGCCCGAAGGAACGAAGGATCTGACCACGGGCTGAAGGTCTTGCGGCAGGCCGGTGTAATCTGAACCCGGTGAGTACCGCGTTTCCACGCCCACCTCGGGATTCGGCCATGGAGCCAGTGCTGAAGCGGTCTCATATGGAGCAGACCGAGCGGAACTATGGCCGCAGCTGCAGCCATATGCCCCAGGAGCCTCTGAAAGAGTTTCAGTGGGACCGCTGTCCTGCCTGATAAAGTCTTGAGGCAGTTCAGCACCGACTGAGCACGTTCCTGGGTGAGGCGTGCTGTCTGGTTGACCGAATCCAACTCCATGCCGAGAAAAGAGATCCTCTGCACTGGCACGAGTTGCTCTTTTCCCAATCGACCCGAAGGCCCAACTGGCTGAGGTGCCTGAGCACCAGGTCCCTGTGTGCGCACAACAGCTCTTGAGACTGTGCAAGTATGAGCCAGTCGTAGAGGTAGTTGAGAATGCGCACACCCCGTTCTCTCAGGGGAACAAGGGGCCGCCTCTGCGACTTTGGTGAAGACACGAGGCGAAAAGGGACAGCCCGAAGGGCAGGACCTTGTACTGATATGCCCGACCGTCGAACGCGAATCGCAGGAATGGCCTGTGTCGCGGGATAATCGAAACATGAAAGTACGCGTCCTTCAGGTCGATTGCTGCAAACCAATCTAGGGGACGGACGCATCCAAAAATGCGTTTCTGCGTCAACATCTTGAACGGCATCTTGTGAAGTGCACGGTTCAAAACTCGCAGATCCAAGATCGGTCGTAACCCACCGCTTTTCTTGGGCACAATGAAGTAAGGGCTGTAAAACCCCGACCTCATATCGGCTGGAGGGACCGGCTCTATTGCATCCTTCGCCAGTAGGACTGCAATCTCCGCGAGCAAGACAGGGGCATCGACGGCTTTGACTGAAGTGAACCGGATGCCCCTGAACTTGGGGGGACGCCGGGCGAACTGAATCGCATAGCCGAGTCTGATGGTCCGCAGGAGCCACCGGGACGGGCTGGGGAGCGCTAACCAGGCTCTGAGAGACCGCACCAGCGGGGCCAACGGGCCCACCGACATGCCCGCGGTGGGGCAGCGAGGTGGAACACAGGGACCGGCCCCAGGGCCTGTGACGGCCTGGCCTGTGACGGCAGGGGGCGGGGTCTGGGTGTGTAGTGTAGCACTCACCTGATTTCTCCTCGCGTGGGAGGAGACACAGGAACCCGGCTTGAGGCTTGTGACAGCCCGGCGTTTGACGACTTGAAGCGGGGACTGGAGTGCTACTGCCCTTACCTGGTTCTACGAATGGGCAGGAGGGGTGCTCTTGGGCAACCACCCGCTGCCTGCTGGCGAGAGAGGAGGAGGGAAGCAATCCTGTGATGCACGGATCACCACTCTCCTCCTCTTGAGACCCGGAGATTGAGGAGACCGCTCTTTACTGATGTTTTGGGTACCGCTGGCTGCTGGGCCAGCGGCGGAACAAAATGAACAAAAGATACTCCACCCGGCCCTCCTCCGGGGGAGGGAGTGGTGCAGTCACCATCTCCCGATGAGCAGTCTCCTCCATCTCTGGGTCGACCGTCCCAGGGCCTCTTGCACTTGCGCTTGCCGCCAGGTTTGGCGGGGGCCTGGACGGGCTGGGCGTCCTGCCTGCGACCGGCTCCACGACGCTGCCTGGTGAAAGGCTGCTGCGGCTGCGCGGGAGCGGGGGCGGCCGCAGGGGGGCGCCCACGGCGACGAGCAGGCTGAGTGGCTGCAGCCGGAGTGAAAGCAGCAGGTTTCCTCCGGCGCATGATGTGTTTGCCTCAGTCTGCTTCTGGGCTGCCGAGAACTGCTGGGCAAAGCTCTCGACAGCGTCGCCGAAAGGGCCGGTCTGTGACACGGGAGCATTCAGGAACTGTACCTTCTCCTGCTCCTTCATGTCAGCGAGACACAGCCAGAGATGGAGCTCCTGGACATCGCACGACCCAGAGACTGTGCGGTCACCTTCGTCGCTCGTAGCGCGAGGTCCGTCGCAGCACGCAGCTCATGTAGAACCGCCAGGTCGTGACCACCCTCGTGCAGGTCTTTCAGTGCTTTGGCCTGGTGGACCTGCAGCAACGCCATAGCGTGGAGGGCGGAAGCCGCCTCCCCACAGGCTCTATAAGCACTGCCAGTTAGACCTGACGAATACTTAGAGGCCCGTGAGGGGAGACACGGATCACCCCGCAGGGTGGAAGCGGCTGTTGGACACAGTTGCATGGCCACAGACCGTTCCACCGAGGGGATGCCCGCATACCCCAAAGCGGCTCCACCATCGAGGGTGGTGAGAGCGGAAGAACTACAAGATGTGTTTCGGGCAGTGAAAGGTGCCCTCCACGATCTTGTCAGCTCCTCATGCACTTCCGGAAAGAATGGCACCGGAGGGGGGCGCTGAGAACCAGCGCCACCCCCACCGAGGAACCACTCGCCCAGCCTCGAAGGATCGGGACACGGTGGCTTTTTAGGATTCCACACGAGCCCGACATTCTCGGCGGCCCGGGAAAGCATAGCCGTCATCTCTGGGTCTGGCACGGACAACGCTACCACACCCGAAGGGGGCAACGCAGCCGGATCGTCATCCCCGGAGAGAGAGGGCCCGCCCTCCGATGCAGTGATCGACATCTGGTCGTCAGAGGGGGCACCGAAGGAAACGCGTGGCCAGCGCGTTCCTTCGGCAGCTCCACCGGCTGCGGAGTGCTTGAGGGGTGAGGAGCTCCACTTGGGGAAGCCCTCACCGTAATCCTCAAATCACCTCTGACTCCACCGGATCCAGTGTGCATGCCGGATCACGGCAGGCAGAGGGACTCTGACAGCAGAGTCGCACTCCGAGATGGTCATGTCCCCTTTTTTTTTTTCAAGAAGAACATGAACCATCCACGAAAGCCACCTCAGCGTGCTGAATGCCCAGACACGTGAGGAAGCGATCGTGACCGTCCTGAGGCGCCAGGAAACGACCACACCCAGAAACGCACGGGTGAAAAGACATCTTTAAAAAGACGCGATCACCCGTGTTGCTCTTTTAGAGAAATTGCTCTTTCAGAGAAATGCTCTTTTAGTGCTGAAGCACGCAGGGGAGCTGGCCACCGCACACTCCTAGTGTGGCTGTCAGCAGGAAGACGATCTTTCTCTCCCGGACACCGTGACCACCGCTGCCGCGCCGTAACGCCCGCACTCGCTCGCAGAACATTCTCTTGGAAGGGAGAGCAGTAGCTTTAACCACTACCGCTCGGCTCCGAAGCGAAAGGATAATTGATGCGGTGCATCAGCTGCCTCTTATGCTCACGCTGTGATCAGCGGCAGCTGGATGCAATAATCGCATGCCAATGTCCATTGGCTCGTTTAGTTACACTCGAAGTGGATTGGTCTCTCTGGCGAGATCCCAATTTCGTCGGTCATCCGACGTGACTCGGAGTGACCGACTGAAAGGGGAACAGGAAGTGCATGCAGATAGCAGCTGCAGGAATGACAAAAAGCACCATAAATATGTCATAAACTCAGTATATACCACTCGTGCACTATATTCCAAGTCTTCTAAAGCATGATAGCTTTCAAAGTAATCTCATTTACTAATTCTCAAATTTCATTTAGACTTGTGTTCATTTAAATGTAGCCTTACATCAAGCTTAATGTCATTGATGCCAGACGTCATCGGTTTTCGCATGTCATTTGTTAATAATGTTGTTGGGGCTATTTTATGGTGCTTTTTCAACATGCATCTTTCTCTACATACGTTTTTGCAAAACTCCAAAAACATACCTGTACATTCGATAGACAGCAGTTTTCTGCTAAAATGAACACTAGTGGCAGTAAAACACCTAAAATGGTTATTCCTTTTCACAATTACGATGCATGATTTGTAAACTAATGCATGTTGATGCTTGTGATATAATCAGCTCCATATGTATGGGTTTTCTAACATGGCAAATTTGCTCTGTAGCTCACCTGGTAAAGTATTGTGCTTGCAGTGTGGAACACTTGGGTTCGAGTCTTATGAAACATGGGTCGCAATGAAAGAGCTCAAAGACTTGTAGAAGGAAGTTAAAATGGCATAATTGCTTCAGCAAATGCATTTTATTGTTTGCTTTTGTTTACATTATTACTTCAATTTAAGGTAGGGTTTAGTGTAGGTGGTGTGTTATTTTCAAACACTTGTTAATCTTTTAGCACCACTCATTGGCGGACACGTTATTTCTGAACAGCCACAAAACAGTGTGTGCAGAATTATTAGGCAAGTTGATATTCTGGTCATATTTTTTTCCAAGCACATTTTACCAATTCCAAACCACATCAATCTAAATAACTACTATTGATTTTGTATTTAATCATTTATAAGTGATATATAATTGTCCATGAAGGTTGGAAGTGAAAAACTCCTTATATTCAGGTGTGCATAATTATTAGTCGTGTTTTCTTTTACAGATAAAATGAGCCAAAAAAGAGATTTAACTCAGAATAAAATTAAAAAAATTATTAAATGCCCATTAGAAGGATGCAATGCTAATACACTGTTAGAATTTGCAAAGTTAAGGCAAGACCATTGGGCAGCAAAATGCTCATTGGGTCAGCAGCACAGTCAGAAAAAACAGGTGGAGAAGAAAAGACACATATAAACTGCAAAAGAATTACGATTTAGGGTGAAGAATTAGGTGAATCCATCAGCAACCATTTAATCTCCAGCACCACCATTTTCCAGAACTGCAACCTTCCTGGAGTCTCCAGAATTAGGTGTCAGGTTCTCAGAGACTTTGCTTGGGTAAAAAAAAATCCTAAAAAATGACCCTCACTTAATAAGAATAACATTCTGAGGTGTTGTGAAATACATGAAGACTGATTTTTTTTATTTTTTTTATTTTTATTTTTTATAGGCTTTATGGACAGATAAGTTGCGAGTGACTCTTGAAGGACCAGCATCACATCCTCTTGTACCACTCTTTCAAGAATTTATCTTCCAGAATCTGGCAGTAAGTTCTCATTTTAGGCAATCTCTGCAAGACAGACTTTTCAGGATAGGAGATGGACTAAAAATTAGCTCCTAAAACTTACTGCCAGATTCTGGAAGATAAATTCTTCAAACAGTGGTACAAGAGGATGTGGTGCTTCAAGAGTCACTCTCAACTTATCTGTCCATAAAGCCTATAAAAAAAAAAAAAAAATCAGTCTTAATGTATTTCACAATACTTCAGCATGTTATTCTTATTAAGTGAGGGTCATTTTTTAGGATTTTTTACCCAAGCAAAGTCTCTGAGAACCTGACACCTTGTAATTCTGGAGACTTCAGGAAGGTTGGAGTTCTGGAAAATGGTGGCGCTGGAGACTAAATGGTTATTAACATTCGAGAGATGATTAACATAAATAGTTATTAACATTGATGTGGTTTGGAATTGGTAAAATGTGCTTGGAAAAAAAATATCAGGATATTAATGTGCCTAATAATTATGTACACGATGTATGTACAGCATTCAATGTAGTAAAATATTGTCAGATTACGTTCCACATAAAACTGATAGAAATTTTATCACCACTCAGTGGAATTAATATAATATAACATAATATAATATATAATTTTGCAGCCACGTTTTTACTGTGAGCCTGGATTGGTTCTTTTTGGAGCTTGAGCATAAAAATCACCATCCTTGTATAGAAAAGAGGAGTTATTTTTCTGCCTAACATCTCGTTTCATGGATGAAAGAAAATAATACAGATTTGTAGTGACATAAAGGTGAATAAATGATCACAAAATTTTCATTTTGGGTGAACTGTTCCTTTACAATAGATTCAAATTATATTTGAACATTGGTCTGCTAGTTTAAACATGTCCACTTGGAAAGTAATGTACTGTGGAAAAGAAGAGAGGATAAGATTTAAAAAAAAAAAGAAAGAAAAGAAATTCATAAACCCCTCTGAGCTATTTGGCCACTCTCCACAGAAATCCACATCCTGCTGGTCGTTCTCTATGGCTCTCCAGGTGAATGGAGTCAAACAGATGGAAGTGGAAGCAGAATTGTATGACAGCTGTGCTGTGGCTGTCTGGCACGACCGGTGGGCAGAGGGCTCCATATTTAGGAGCTAAAGGTGAGCGAGTCGTAGTCCCACTGCTAAAACCCTTCCACTGCATTCACAGCTTCCAACTCCTAATTTATATTTTCCTATTCACGTGCACCTCGACACTCAAAACTGACCTTTCGCCAATCAGGAAGCCCCAGGCAGCCTGGCTTTCAACAGTTGTTTGTGTGTGTGAGAGGAGAAGACAGATAGACAGCATTTGCTTGTGTGTGTGCTTAACTACTGCTGTACACATATGCACCAGTCTTAAACACCCTGGTTGGCTGTAGGGTTTAGCTGACGCCTGTTGACAGTTTTACTCCAGAAAGGTCGAGAGATGTCTAGGGAACTGTGAGTACACAACTGAGCCTTGAAAGGATTACATCATACATTTATTTATTATCAAACATTTCTCTGAGCTCCACTTACAATGTTAAGTATGTAAGATGTTTTGACAAGCATTTTCAGTCTTTTTTGACACTAATAGTTATTCAATTTGGCAATTTTTGTTTAGACAACCCGAATTACGTAAATATTGGGACGTTTTTTAAACTTGAATAAAATGAACACTAAAAGAATTTCAAATCACAAGAGCCAATATTTTATTCACAATAGAACATAGATAACATAACAAATGAGAAATTTTACAATTTTATGCACAAAATGAGCTCATTTCAAATTTGATGCCTGCTACAGGTCTCAAAATAGTTGGGACGGGGGCGTGTTTACTATGGTGTAGCATCTCCTCTCCTTTTCAAAACAGTTTGAAGACGTCTGGGCATCGAGGTTATGAGTTTCTGGAGTTTTGGTGTTGGAATTTGGTCCCATTCTTGCCTGATATAGGTTTCAAGCTGCTGAAGAGTTTGTGGTCGTCTTTGACGTATTTTTCGTTTAATGATGTGGCAAATGTTCTCTATAGGTGAAAGATCTGGACTGCAGGCAGGCCAATTCAGCACCCGGACTCTTCTACTACAAAGCCATGCTGTTATAATAGCTGCAGTATGTGGTTTTGCATTGCCCTGCTGAAATACACAAGGCCTTCCCTGAAATAGACGTCGTCTGGAGGGGAGCATATTTTGCTCTATAAACTTTATATAACTTTCAGCATTCATAGTGCCTTCCAAAACATGCAAGCTGCCCATACCGTATGCACTTATACACTCCCATACCATCAGAGGTGCTGGCTTTTGAACTGAACACTGATAACACACTAGAAGGTCTCCATTCTCTTTAGCTCGGAGGACACGGCATCCGTGATTTCCAACAAGAATGTCAAATTTGGACTCGCCTGACCATAGAACACTTTTACACTTTGAAACAATCCATTGTAAATGAGCCTTGGCCCACAGGACACGACGGCGCTTCTGGACCATGTTGACATATGGCTTCCTTTTTGCATGATAGAGTTTTAGTTGGCATCTGCAGATGGCATCTACAGATAGAACCCTAAGAATTCACAACATTTTTTATAATAGTTCTCTCATTATAAAGTTATATATATGACAGTCGTTATTAATGTTCTGCATTTCTGTTTTGAGCTGCGCGGGCTGAAGATGACCACTAAAATGAAGTATTTGATAGCAGGTTTTTAATCAATGGGATTTAACTCATTATTTATCTCATATAGAATACTCTTCGTTATTTATACAACATAACTTTCAAATTACGACTTATAGGCTATCTGCACAAAATGCCCCGAATGCATGAACTTGTCTACGGCTGCGTGGCTCTGAATGAACTCCTTTTGTGGATGCGTTCTTCATGCAACAACGTGCAGAAAAACAGCAACTAAACTCTAAAAATTCACAGTGTTTTATTATAATAGTGTTCTCATTATAATGTTATGTATATGACAGTCCCAGTCATAATTATTAATATTCTGCATTGTTGTCTGTCCTGCTCGCTTTGCACGCTGAAGAGATAATCACCGTAGTACTACAATGAAGCGCTGTACTGCAGCGCAACTCAACCAAATGCATCTTATACGAGATAAATAATATATACACAATAAATATATATATATATATATATATATATATATATATATATATATATATATATATATATATATAAACCGGCTGAAATATTTTGAAATCACTTGTACCCTACCTGATCGAAAAAATCCAGTCTTTCACTCTGCATGTGTCAATTTGAGTCTTGTTAAAGATTTAAAAACCTGCCACCAAGATGCTCCTGTTGGTCACGGATTATGGAAAGTGAAACTTAAATATATAGGGGTGGTTGGATTTATTCACACACGTTAAAATATTTATTTAATGCTTCTTTCTTTTCAGATTCTTATTTACAGCATTAGCTTAATAGGCTTGTATATTAACTGTGGGAGAAAACTGTCTATGTGAAATCAGACATTTGAGCACTCCCATATAGCCAAAATGGCATGATCATAACACCCCGCGAATATTCGACTGTGAGATTGGTAGTCGAATCGGGCTCCTCCTGTCGAAGCATCGAATGGTCGACTATTCGGGGTCACCCCTACTATACACACACACTTGAAAATTTAAATTATTCAATTCCCGGTATATTGCAATTATTTACAGCTTTTATGATGATCCAGAATTATTTGTGAGTATATTTCACAAGTAATTACAAAGAAACAGCAAGCACTGCCATAGAATTAAACATGACATTTTGAAATGTAAACACTGAAATAGTATTTTCATTTAAAATGTACTCCAGTAATCTTTATTTACAATTTTAAAATAAATATTTGCAGTGGATCATTTTTAATGGATAATTATCAATTTCAAATCGAGTAATGTGGGTAATTTGCATTCAATAAATCAATATCACAAAGAAAGAATAGGATAAGAAAGTGGACTATATATCAAAGTCATACAGAATTCCATAACAACCTTTTAAAAACATTACAATAAAATCTAGAGACGTTCTCAGATGAGAAGCAGGAGAGAAGTGTTTCTCACAGATCGACCTGAGGTGCTTTTACTTGCACATTCTGTCTGACAGATCCACAGCTGTACAATTCACTAACAGTCAGTGAGAATGACAGCACCACTGGGCATGAATCTCATGAATCCAGTATAGCCGATCGGGTCAGAAGCCATTTCCCATTACAAATGCCCTATAAATATTCACCAGGTCATCTATAAATTAGCCGCTGAATATTAATACTCTGTAAAGGATCAATTAGCATATCACATCATCCGCTATGAGATATTCAGCCTGTTTGCATCTCATCTCATAAATTTCTCACCCTCTGTTTCTTTGCCTGTGTGCAAAAATCTCAGTCTCCTGATCCCATGCTAATGTATTTAACTGTTCCAATCCAATCTGATGAATTATTAATGTCATCTCTCATTAATTAATGGCCCTTTACGCTGGACTAAGTGAGCAAATCGCCTCACAGAGCATGCCAGGGAGACTGTCATCGTAAATGCCCCCTTATATTTCTGAGTTGATTGACAGGTGGCTTAGCCAATCACACGCATCCATCAGGGAGGTAGATGTGCCCATGAGGTTTGCTTGACTGGCAGGGGGGAAAGTGTGAGACTTCAGACTTCACTAAATGACCCTGCCAGCCATTCGGTCTTTATGACACATTGTGTCAAATCAAGGCCCAGTGAGAGGACAGTTTATTCAAAATGATCCACAGCGATTTATGTGGCAATTTTCAGAGCTGATTTGACAGCCGGTTGTCAGGCTATATCTATAAAACATGTCTTCATGTAAAAATTACATTTAGATTTGTGCATTTGGCAGGTGCTTTTATCCAAAGTGACTTTCATTGCATTCAAGGTGTAAAATCCATCCCATCCCATCCATCCATCCATCCCCATCCCATCCCATCCCATCCCATCCCATCCATCCCTCCCCGTAGGTAAATTGATTAAAATAATAATTTTATCACTTTAGTTATTGCATTCATTTGAATGCATTTTTGAGGATGCTCATGTTTTTGCTGTCACAGAAGACAGCCAATCGTTTTCTTTGCTCAAACACAAGTGTCCTCAGCTTGAATGTAATAACAAAGCGATAGCAAAGTCTTCTCTCATTCTTAGACCTAACACAGTACCCACAACAATTCGTTTAAAACAATAAAGTCCCGGATATCATAAATTCATCGACACGGGTCCAGTGTATTACCTCCCTCGGTTGTCATCGACTGCCCTGATGGTGGATGATAAAAATTCTTTCATTTTCTGGGGTATTGCAGGCGAGGGGACAATTCTTACATTAATAACATCCAGGGCGGTTGTGTCCGGGCTGGATCTTGCACATGGGGTGAACTAAAACATTTTATGTCTGTGTATTGGAGCCAAAGTGATCCGAGCAGATATTTATTATGTGGGTTTCCCTGGATAGCAGGCCAAATGGTGCACTCCGGTTATAAATGCAAAAAACCAGGCCTGCTTTTCCACTTTTAAGAGTATGTTTTTCTTATAAACGCATTGCAATCAATTCCATTTTTGTTATTGTGATTTTTATAGTTGAATGTAAATCCTGTTGGTTAATTTCATTCAAAGCCATTGATTTTGTTTTTCATTTGTACATAATGCGAAACACAACTAGCATAAGTGGAGTAACACAACACACAGTCTAGCAGCCAGTAAAAAAAAAAAAAAAAAACTTTCTGCTGATCAGTGGAGGGTCTAACCAACCAAAACAGGCTTGAAACTAGCTGTATGTGTGGAATGTTTTCAGAAAATGTACAGTGACACTGTAAGCAGATGTAAGAGGAGGAATAAACTAAGGAATGAGGATGCTCGAAGATGAAAATACACAGATGATGCAAGAACAATGTAAGATAGTGATACATAGAAATACAAAGAGTGAGAGGGAGTAAACACAAACACACTGAGATCTCTCCCCACGTGACTGACAGTACAGCTTATTACTTTTGGCGTAAACTTTATTGTAGTCTGTAGTGTTTGTCTAGTCTCATAATAATTTGAGTTAACCTTAAAAAAATCATGATATCATATGGGTTGTCTCTGACTAAACATGCAAACTTTACTCCCACTGAGGGAGAGATGTTGTTTAGTTTGCTTGCTATGCTATAAACTTTATTTCAAGAAAGAAAATTTATGCCTAGATCAGAAAACAAATGCATTATATATTTATTTATGCACCACACGTTACAAATGTGTGATGTCTGTAACCTGCAGAGCATGGCACTATTGCCAAAGTCATGGGTTTGATTCTCAGGGGATTCATGAATTGTATGCGAATATCTTCAAAATTGTGAATAAAACGTTCACCAAATGTATAAATGACATCGAGAGAGAAAAAAAAAGTACTTTTGAAAAGTATTTCAAAACAGTTGCGTATTCAATTATTGCATATTGAAGAAATTTGAGAGAAAAAAAAAAAAAAAACAACAACAACAAAAAAAAAAGATGCAGCAAGAGTTATATTTTTAGTTTTAAAATTTTAGGAATTTTGTATATATTTTATTTTATTTCAGTTTCAGTTTTAGTACTTCAACTATTTTGAAACCCCTTCTCATTTTCATAAAGCCTACTTTTTTTTTCAGCTAATATTTGTATTTTGTTTATTTCTGCTTTATTTTACAGAAATGATTTTTAATGAGTTTTAGTCAACAATATCAACACTGATAACTTTCATCATATCAGTCATGGTCAAAGTATTGGGTAACACTTTATTTCGATAGTCCACTTTAGACATTCTACTAACAGTAAGTAACTTTGTAACTACGTGTTGACTAGCAGTCATTAGAGTATTAGTAGACTGTCTGCTTAATATCTTCTAACACTTTATTTTGATGGGTCCACAAGATACAACATACTGACTATGAGAAATTGTACAAATATATGTCAACTTATTCTACTAACCCTAAACCTACCCTAACAGTCTACTGTAAGAGTTAGACATGTAGTTGAAAATTAATGAGAATTAGTTGACGTAGTTACAAAGTTACTTATAGTTAGTAGAATGTCTATCTGTCTAAGTGGACTATCAAAATAAAGTGTAACCAAGTATTGTTATATTTCATTTTAAACAATGCAATGTTGCCGTCTCCAGTACAGTTACTGTACATTTTTACTCACATTTGTAAATGTTTGTTTATATTTTGAACCCTTGCTGTACAGTATGTCTTCATATGAGCCACTCTTGTGTATTTTATCAGTTTAGTTGGTTAATTTGTTTGAGTGTAAAGTGAGAAATGGTTGAAATGCCACAAGTGAATTGAAGTTATTTTTACCGCGGTGCACATTTGCACTTTCTGTGTCTTTAAATGTTTGTACGATGGTAAATATTCATCACTCTTGTTCTACACAATCCACTGCTGTACACTGATGAGCAGATGTTTGTTCTGCGTCTGTCAATCACATGAACCCTGAGCATAAATCTTCTACAATCTGTGATGGTGATGTGAGCGTGACGTCTCTTTCACCAGTTATCACACTGGTTTGACGCTTTCTCAGGCTGTTTTTCCTTCCTTCTCTCTCAACCCCTTGACTAACATCTGCTGATCTGTTGCTCATCTACATATCAGATCAAACACACACGGATAAACTCATACTCATGATTTCACACACTCATTAGGCCATCTAACATTACCATAACCATCCTTCTGTCAGTCACACTTGTGTCAGTGTATAAGCAGTTGCCAAGCTTGGATTTGTCTGATGATATCTACAATACAGAGCAAATATCTTCAGTCGTATTTCATAGTTGTTGTAGGTCATTTCATGCAATCATATTTTGGTACTTTAATGTTGCCTAGGCTAGTGCGGTCGAGTGACTAGGTGCTTGTGTTCCTTATATAAAATTAATGGTAACACTTTATGTTAAGGTCCAATTCTCACTATTAACTAACTATTAACTATGACTTTTACTTTTGTTACTTAATAGTTTACTTTATTTGCTTCATAATTAATAAGGTAGTTGTTAAGTTTAGGTATGGGGTAAGTTTAAGGGATCTAAAATATGGGCATGCAGAAAGGCATTAATATCTGTATTATAAGAACTAATAAACAGCCAAAAAGCTAATAGTTAATAGTGAGAATTGGTCCCTATAAACTAAAGTGTTATTCTAGAGAAAAAAATGCTTGACAAGACTTAGTTTTGACAGTTGACCATTGCTTAATTTTAATGTTATTTATTTATTTATTTAGCCTATTTATTTATCTTTGATGTATGCTGTCACGTTACTATTAATATTTACATTTTACACTTGACATAATGGCATGTAATTTTAGTCAGTAATTTTTTTTTTTTTTTTAGTTGATGAAAATGTACAAAATGAGCAGTCAATCTGCTAAAGAACAAAATCTATTCTAAACACATTTTCCAACGTTGTGAAAAAAGTATTAAATGCATTTTAAAAACATTTCTATATACACTAAATTAATAAAAATGTTTTGTACTTTTTTGTTTTTATGCAGCATAAATTAATAGGTAAGATGTGTGAACATCACAGAATCAAAATTTTATTCTATTCTAAGCTAGTTTAGCCTAGTCTTGTGTAGTCTAATCTAATTACACCTAGTTAATACAGTAAAGGCAATTACAATGTTTTGTACTTATACAAGGATTCTTTGAGAATCAAATCAGCATATTAGAATGATTTCTGAAGGATCGTGTGACACTGAAGCCTGGAGTAATGATGCAAAAACAGTTACTCTAAATTGTAAAAATATTTCACAATATCACTGTTTTTACTTTTTTTTTTTTTTGATCAAATAAATGCAGCCTTGGTGAGCAAGAGAGCCTTCTTTTAAAAACTTTTTTTTTTTTTTTTTTTTTTAAATCTTATCAAAATCTTATCAACCCTACTGTTAATGGTAGTGTATCAGCAGCCATACTTTTTTAAAAGTATTATAAGCTTTATACGAACAGCTTTTATTTCCAATCTATCTGTGTTCTTTAAGCTCAAAACTGTCTCGTTTGGAGGTCTCTCTTCATCATGGCCTTGCTGCGAGTTACTCACCCACTGCCGTGTACACAGTGTCTCAACTTTCACGCAGCGCTGGTCTTGGGCTAATGAATGTAATATGTCTTGCATTAATAATGCACCTCTGAGTTATTTTCAGCTGCTTGGGGTTAATTATCTGCTTGTTAAAGTTGCATAAGAGTTTGATTAAGCACAATAACAGATAAATAATCTTTCCCTCTCTCCATCCCCTCTCATTACTGATGTCACACGCTTGGCTTATTGCTTACTGAGCTTTCAGTAGTGTGCACAGACTTGAGTGTGTGTGCATCATAATTACATGCACATACAGTGAGGCTGTTTTTATTGTTTGCTCCAGATCCGAGCATGATTTCTCCCTGCAGGTCACTTTTCACATTGTATTATTTGGCTCAGCTCGTAGTGGCAATCATGGCTTGATATGCACAGCCAGGCTATCTTCTCCTAAATGCTACTCTGAACAAATAAGTACCTAAATTGTGTTCTGAATGACATATATGCACTTATGCACTGTGTAGCGTCATGTAGTCAAGGACTGCAGCGACCATCTGCAACCAGTTGAGTGCATGGAGTGTCCAACAATGTGGTAGATGAATACTTACTGAGAAATGCACTATTTTGAAAAAAAAAGCACTTTTTGCATGCCTATGACTCAAGAAGTTTTAAAGATATCTAATATCCTTTTAGATTCTTACGGGCATGCAAACTTTGGAAAGAGAATGTTTTTGGCACTGAGATACGTCTAAATTCAACTTTCTTTAGACATTCCTCTTTATTAGAAAAAAATCTTTGACCCACATTTTGTTTTTGTCACTGAAATTCAATATCAGTTTACTCATGGAACCACATTGGTGTCCTGGAATTGAACCATATTGGGCTTTAAAAATGAAGATACCAAAATAAAACCTTTATTAGGAAATAACATCTAAAATGATTTTAGACATCTTGTGTTACAGGCATGCACACTTTGGGGAAAAACAACACAAAAAGTCACCATTGGCATATATTGCAACAAATAATGCTAAAGTCAACATTTTACCAGCAGACTTTCTAATCTCTGTGTAAACTTAAAATGATAATGTGGCCATCTTTAAGTCATTTCCCCCTCCTGTAATTTGGCTCCAAATCTCAAGTGAAAATTGTTAGTATGACCCCCTCTACAAATAGTGAATTATTTGGTAAATATTCATCCACTGCACTTAATATTTAAGATTTTGGCCTTCATCGCTATTTATGTCTGCCTTTCTTTAGATAAAAATAAATTTAAAAAAAATAACAAATCCTAAATTTTAGCTGGGAAATTTGGTTGGTTTGAATGACCCTTTTGAATATATCAGTGTGAACACACTACTCCCTCTATTTATACTTAAAATAGCATGGAATTGTGCATAAGTACGCAAGTGTACCTGCTCTTGGGTTGACACCCAGCCTTTAAGTGTGAAAGGAACATAGATGAAGATGCTCTATATGTTTGTATATGTTTATATAGAGTGCAGCTATACCTCTCAACACACTTCTGGTGAAGATTTAGTGTCTGTAATCTCAGTTTACACTGAATCGAAGCCTTCACTGATATGTCATAGTATCTTCTCTTCCTCTGCCTGTGTGACCTGCACTTCATTACTGGGAGAGTATTTTACTCCATCACAGACTCTCTGCTGACTGACTCTCCTGGTAGCTGTCAAACACTTTATCTTCAAACAGGTTTAATCCTGCTTTAATACTGACTGAGTCATGATAAAATAACTCTTATAGAGAGAAATCCTTTTAGCCAAGGGCAGCCCTTTGTTGCGGGTGGGCTAAGCATTTAGGAAGGATCTCGGAAACAGATCTAATCCTCCAGTGACTCTCAAATCTGACACACTCCCTCACCTTCATCTGCCTTCACTGTGGGGCAGGAGGCTGAGATGGGTGTCTTTTGCATCACATCCTGCGGTTCTGTTTGCATGCAGCTCACAGACAGGGATGGGGAGTTGTTGGCGTGATTATGAAAATGGGCTCTTGGTGTAAAATTCTGGTGTGAAATCCAGTGTGTATCATGTGAAATCGTTAAAAAAAAAAAAAAAACTAAAAAAAAAAAAACTTGTTTACAGTATGGTTGTGTGTGTGTGTGAGAGTGTTTTGGATGCAGATTCCATTAAAAAAAAAAAAAAAAAAATGTGCAGCCAGAGCAAATCAGGAACAGCAGTGAGGAAAAAAATAAAATAATAATAATAATAATAATAATAATAATAATAATAATAAATAAATAAATCCATTATATACATATATTATGTGTGTGTGTGTGTGTGTATGTGTGTGTGTGTATTTTTGTTATATTATATTTCTATATTCCATAAATAAATAAATAAATAAATAAATGTGTCCATAACAAAAGTGTGCACTTAAATCAGGTACACATGTAATGAATTTTTTAAATAAAATGTGTTATATTAATATTATTTATGTATTTTTTTAACATTTATATTTTTTCTGTATTTTTCATATAACAAAAATGTGTACAAAAAATAAAAATAAAATAAAATAAAAAAAAAATTCTATTAAATATACACCTACATTTCTTATTTTTTACTTTTTGGTCAATGTTTGTCCAAATGAACATTGCCATTATTACAGCCCTACATTCAAAACAAATTATTTAATTGTTGTTTGAGTATTATAATGAAATGCTTCAAATTAATTACTGGCTGATAAACACCCTTGTGTCTGATGTAGTGATTTTTTTAGAGGAATAATGCAAAATACAGTTAATGCACTATAATGCCATTAAATGCCAGTTTAGCAAAATTTAAAAGTTTTTTTTTTTTTTTTTCTTTTTTTTCCCCTAAAGTTTTCAAAATATGTACTGAATGTTTTGGTTTGTGTCACTTGTGGTAGGCATCTTATGCCTACCACATCAAAACAGGCTTAGTTGTTTGTGCCAGAAAAGCAGAACTAGAAGGTAAGATTTGTCTGCCAAAGGATCCCAAAAAAAAAAAAAAATTAAATAAATAAATAAATAAATAATAATTTTGCAAAATACAGCAGATAAATAAAAGAAGGCAAACACTTGTGTGTTTGTATAAATGTTATTTGAATTCAGGCGCTGTTGGACAGCTTGGCTCTTAAATGTTTAAACCAGCTTCTGCTTTGACTGGCTATAATTATGCACGGATGCTCGTGGGTGACACAAACTGAACACCTAACAATTACCAATCAGTCTGCTGAATGTGAGAGCTCATGTGGATAATGACAGCGGAGCAGTGAACTGTGATTGGAAGGTGGGCATTCACACTCTCTCTCTTGTACTTCCTGTAACTGACAGTCTCCTTGATGCTTCACATAGACATTTGCTCACATTTTTCTCTCTTTCTCTGTGTCCTTTTATCATTTACAACAATTTGACATTCACTGCACCTTGTTAAGTACAACTTTCAAAATTAATCTGAAAAACAGCGTGGTGATTTTTGAAACAGCGCACTCCAGTGCCTTTTCAAAGGGTGTCAGTATATACCATTTAGATACTAATATGTACCTCTGAGGTACTAATATGCACCTTTAGGGGTAAATAAGGTACAGAGGTGTAGCTTTTGAAAGGGTACCACCCCAGTGACAGCTTTTGTACCTTTTTTATGAGAATGTAGCATGCATATTCAACACTTTGTGAATTTCCTTTGTCCATGAAATACACTATTACATTTACAAAATGTGCACTATACAACAAAGCACATTGTATCAATGTGGTGCACTAGATTTGAGCTTACATTCCCTGAGTGATGAATGAACTGGAAGCGCTATCAACTGCGGTTTTTTTTTTTTCTTTCAACATCTAATTCTTTCTCCTAATTTGATTAGACTGACAGGAGTTTTTAAATATATATGTGCAAAATTGGATTAAAATAAGTAGTATTTTTCATTTCTGATTGGACACTCACTGAAATTGAATGTTATGGGACAAAAATTTTGCAGACTGTTGTTTGAATCCCTTGTGTACACTTTAGCATACTTACAAGAAAGATTGTACAGAAATAAGGTATTTATAGAATATACTTAAATTCAAACTGAATGTAATGTTTTTGGACACTTAATTGCATGTGATTTTACAATTAAAATTTATAAAATTTATATTAAATGCATTTAGTTGAACTTAAGAGTGTGTTTTGATCAACTTAATTTGAAATTATAAGTTGGTCAACAAAAATATGTAATTATCAAAAATAATAATAATTCTGTCTTTGAAATACGGTTAAAGTGTATTGCCAAATGGTAAACTAAAATATACTATAATGTAGTTGACATGTATTGCAACCATTTAAATATATTTGTATATTGTATATATATTTTGTAGTGACACATTTATAATGATAAAGCTGCAATTTAGTACATTTAAAAATGTATTATATCAAATAATTGTATAATTACAATCAAGTACTTTACATATACTGTATGTTGTATAGTAGTATAGTGTCAGTATATACCATTAGGTACTAATATGTATCTCTTAATTAAAAAAAAAAAAACTTGATTCTGTAAAACGTGCCAAAAGATTATTAAAACGATTTAAAATGTACTTTAAAGTAAAACTTTTCATTTTACATTATTACAAAGTGCACATAAAAGTGTACTGTACTTAATGTGTTAAGAAAAAGTCATGAAAGTGTGCCCTCTTTATGTAGCCTTTTATTTCATTCATATCTGCATTATCTAAGTACAGTTATTTATATATATATATATATATATATATATATATAAACTGTACTTAGATAATGCAGATATGAATGAAATAAAAGGCTACATAAAGACAGTTTATATATATATATATATATATATATATATATATATATATATATATATATATATATATATATATATATTAGTACTGTCAAATGATTAATTACATCCAAAATAAAAGTTTTTGTTTACGCATGTATTTATGTATATATATACACGTGTGTGTGTGTACTGTTTATTATGTATATATAAATACACATACTTGCATGTACATATTTAAGAAAAAAATGTTATGTTTATAAATGAAATATATTTATATATAATATAGATTATATGAATATAAATATATACATGTAAATATATGTTAATATTTTCAAAATATATATTATATATGTGTGTGTATATATAAATATACACAGCACACACACATACACTTAAACAAAACCTTATTTTGGATTGGATTAATCGTTTGACAGCACTAATATATAGATTTTGAAGTACACTACAAGTGCACATTCAGTACATTTGAGTGCATTTCATTTTTACAAGAGAAACTTTTAGCATTGTGTACTGAATACTGTTTCATATACGTTTTTATTTATTTTTTTATTAAAATATTAGGCAGTGAACATTTATGTACTGTGCACTGAGTATGCAGTGTGCAAGAATTCTATTCTGATTAAAGTCCTTCAGAATGGGACTATCACATTATACACTACTTGTACTATGTCTTCTGTAAGTGTACTGTGCTAACACTTTACAACCACAAGTCATCATATTTGTAAATGGCAGGGAAAAGCGACACAATTGAGGTTGTAGGTCAGATGACTATGGCAACATTGCGTACGTTGTATGTTAATATGTTTTTCATCAAATGCGGTACATAGTCTTGTGGAAGTTGTTTGGCATTCATTTGACATACTACTATTACAGTTTTTGAAATATTGCATATGTAGCGTACACTGCAGTATACATAGTCCTTGCCATTTTAGCTCTTTCATTTAAGTGTCATCACTTTGTGTGTGTGTGTCTGTGTACATGTATTTATGGATGTGTGATGTGCATATTGAAGTTCTAATGCAATACTTCCTTTGCGGTCCACTTTAATAATGGTGCCTCCTATCAAGATGACAGTGCAAAGCACCACTTTCATTATCCTGACCTCAAACACTTGAAACGAAGAGCAAGAAAACAATAAAACACGTCCGTTAGAGAAATACGTAGCCCACCTCGTGGATGATTATAAGCCATTTGAGGACAGGCGTAATCCTATTGTGCTAAAGATAATCACAGATTTATATGGAGCAATCGGGTATAAGGTTCTGTGCTGTATTATGTATTTCTGAAGATCATAATCCCTGATTGAATGTCTTTTGATGTGTCTGCGGGAAATGAAGCCAGGTGCACCTGTACGGAGGAAGGAAAGCCTTCTTTCGGAAGTAAACTAAGAGCAGACCATTTATGATTAATACAGGAAGCCGGAAAGGTGGCCTGTGTGTGTGTGTGTGTGTGTGTGGTAGATTCCATC
Organism: Spinibarbus caldwelli; assembly: GCA_039654775.1. NCBI lineage: Eukaryota > Metazoa > Chordata > Actinopteri > Cypriniformes > Cyprinidae > Spinibarbus > Spinibarbus caldwelli. Next base: position 5,623,142 of record CM077242.1, on the reverse strand, counting down.
ATGTCATACACCCTTCAAATCCCCCTCAATATGAGGGGTTACAGCAGGTGAGAGGGATAACCGGTTGCAGTGGAGCTAGAGAGAGAAGGATGATGGATGTTTGCTGGCTCAACTCAGCATGAATGTATGTGTTACTGCACTATTTTGGTTTAATACATTTAAATGGACTCTATGCAAAATTTGGAAACCCTTGTTGTTAGTGACACCGGTGGCCGCTAAGTGTGTAAATGTCACATCCTTCCCGGCAAAAACGCCTTGGGAAAAAAAAAAATCACCTAGGATGTTGGTGAATGTCTTTTTTAAGTTTCATTTCAAGCTGTTCACACACTGGCAATAAAAAAAGCACTTAATGCATAAAAATACTTACATATGGCCTCTTTAATTCCTTAATTTTAATCTAGAAATGTTCTCTAAAGCAGAAATAATTCACAGCATAGCCATTTAGAACTGTACAATCTCATAAGTTTTCGTATGATCTGCTTACATCCCGCTGATGTTTGGGGCTAGAGGTTGACCTCGACGGTATCAGACTGAATATAAATACATAATGAAAAGTATCAGTGATTTATGTACTATATTTCAGCACACATTCCACATGAATCTCCTATCTTCTTGTTTAATCACTTGGATTCATTGTCTTCTTTTAGCTTCTTTTATTCAATTTGCTTGTAAAAGCTACCCAGGCTCATTGGAAATACGTGCCTGTACATAAATTTCTGCAAAACTCAAAAAACATACCTATACATACAAATCAATGCAGTTTCCAGTTGAAATGAACACAAGAGGCAACTCAACCACTTTTTTTCCCCTTTTCACACAAAGTATGATTTACAAGGCCAGAGTTTCGATTAAGAAAGCCTAATTTTCGCACAATTCCTTGCACAATTTTATGTTATGACTTCAAAATTCATTTTTTTTGCATTTTGAAGGCAGAAATATGTCAATATGTCAATCAATTAAATGATACCTTTAATATGAAACCAAAACAGACAGTAAAACAGAATATATAAATGTGTAAATAAATAAATAAATAAATAAATATGTAAATCAATACATAAATGTGAAAATAAATAAAAGTGGAAATAAATAAATGTATAAATAAAAAAGATAAATAAATGTGGAAAAAAATACATAAGGAAATAAAATTATAAATAATTATTTTATTTTAACTTTTTTACTTTTCTGTGTATATTTATATATTTATTTATTTTTGCTTTTTTACATTTCTTTGTACATTTATTTATTTATTTATAATTAAGGCAGGATTGGCATTCCATATGCCTGAAATGGTAGAGTAGTCTGCTAGGTAAAGACCTGTCATTGCAGGGGTCACGGATTCATTTGCAGTTGAACTCAACTCAAGAACCTATGAACTCAAGAATACCTTTGAGCCAGACTTGTAATACCAAGTTGCTCTCAAGGGGTCAAGGTTTGGCTGGTTAACATGGTCTAGTTAGCCCCTGCTGGTATATGCAATAACTACACAATTCTGGGTGCCAAACTCATCTTTTCTGTTGATGGCTACTTGAAAGTAGTTGTTTTTTCTGACTGGTTTTGCAAGCAAGACTATGATCAGAAGTTAGTTAGTTTTTTTTTTTTTTTTTTTTTTTTTTTTTTTATGTTCTTGAAATACATGCTCACCAAGGCTGCATTTATTTGATCAAAAATGCAGTAATGTTGTGAAATCGTATTACAATATCCGGGGAAAAATCTATTTTCTATTGGAATATTGAAGCTGAATTTTCTGCAACAGTCTTCAGTGTCACATGGTCCTTCAGAAATTATTCTAATATGCTGATTTGCTGCTCAAGAAACATTTCTTCTTATTATTAATGTTGAAAGCAGTTGTGCTACCTGTTATTTTTTTGTGGAAAGTGTGAGTACATTTTTTTTTAGGATTCTTTGGTGAATAGAAAGTTCTAAAGAACAGCATTTATTTGAAATGTAAACCTTTTATAACATAAATGTGTTTTATAACCGTTACTTTCAATCAATTAAATGCATCCTTTGATGAATAAAACTATTAATTAAAAAATAAATGAATAGAAATATTACTGACCCCAGACTTTTGAACAGTGTGTGTAGATATTTAAATAAATATTTAATTATATTAGAACACAATATAGTAAACATTTGTTTCACTTTAATTATTGGTATTTATTTTTACATAGCATCAGGATTTTGGTAAATATTTATGTCAGGTAAACTTTAGAACTTTAATCATTAATTATGAAACACTGGTATGTGTTTCATAATTAATGATTATGAATCATTAATTATGAAATCATCCAACATATACACTTCTGAAGTATTGCACAACTCACTTTTGGTAACCGTTTATGTAAAACTGTTGTTAGCTCACTATTATGCACCAGTATTATGCATTATGTATCAAGTAATTTTTATACATGAGTAGGATAACAGATTAGCTTGTATAAGTTTTAAGCATTTATTTTCACGAGTACTGGTAATGTTACACAAAACGTAATTGAGTGATTAAGTGATAGTGATAAAGTGATTTTTATATTCAGCATGTCAAGCTTCAGAAAGACACAAAAAACATAAAAATGAAATGAAACTTTTATAAAAATTAGTTTCACAGTGACAATTGTTTTGCCAGTGACAATTTGTTCTTATATTGAAAGGAAATGCTAACTGCTTTCTCACTGGTTGCTTCATGAGGAATATACATGTTAAAAGTGTCCCATCAGTAAAACAGCTCTAGATAGGCAAATTTACCTCTAAAATATTTGGATCTTAAAGGGGTCATGTGACACGATTTCATGTTTTCCTTTGTATTAAAGTGTCAAACTCAAAGAGATATTTTTTTTTTCTAAAAGTTAAGACTCATCCACGCCTTCCTAAAACGCCTCATTTAAACACGCCCCCACAAATCTATGTCACTGTTTGGGAAGATTTGCATAACACCGCCCATATGTATGCGCAAAGAAAGAAGGTGTAACTTTTATTCTCTCTTTAGTATTGTTGCCGCCGCCACCATGTCGTGGAGACCATAGACCATAGCGACTGTTTCTATGGGCCGCAATCCGTAAGCCATCCGCCATTTTTGGAACAGTCTGCGAACCTTTGAGCGCATTGACTGTGTGCGTCTACAACAGCAAGTTATACGCTTGTATATCTTTGAATATTCATTGATTATTATGGTGAATGACGTCAAGTTGACCGTTCCAAGATGGCGGACACGTCAACGTATCTGGAGCAATTCCGTCACACGCTTGAGGTATTCGGCCAATCACAATGCACTGGATAGCTGGCCAATCAGAGCACACCTCGCTTCTCAGAACAATGAGCTTTGTAAAAAATCAGCGTGTTTTGGAAAGGCGGGGCAGAGAGGCAACAATAATGTACGGTATGTGGAAAATAATGTGTTTTTGAACCTTAAATCGTGTAAACACATTGCATTACACCAAATACACAAAATAATGTTCTTTTTAGCAACCTCATATGACCCCTTTAACATGTGTAGGGGGTCGCCACAGCCCCGTGTGTCAGTAGTGCTAACTAACTGCAGTACCTGTAATCATCATGATGTTTTCTATAGCAGCAGAGTGACATTGACTGAAGTGACAGTGATTGTCTGATTTTGTGTCTTTATGCAGCACACCGTGGTGAGGTATCAGAATAACCGTGATGTATAAGAGCCGTGACAGCTACCATGGAGGGAGAAATAGTTACAGTGATTTTGACAGCGTTTCAACTTAATAACAGTACTAAAGATATCTGTGATGACAGCGAGCAGAAGTGTGAAACGAACCAGCTTAACTTAAGAGCACTGGAGCATTGAACATGCAATCAGATATAATTATATATTAAAATCTCCCTCCCACTTTCTCTGTGGCTTTGTTCCCAAACCTACGTAGGCAGCATTTTAAAGCATCATAGTCGTGAAGGCTGTACCAAAAGGTAGGCGATATGATAATGCTGCCTTAAGAGAACTTCTTTTGGCCAGAGCTGGCAGCATTTTTGCACAGAAGGCAATACCAAAATGTATTGAGATAAATTATGAATTTAAGTGATTTAGTTCAAATTGATTGATTCAGTTGATTTGGTAATAGTCCAGTCTTTTTTTCAATTTTGTACTTTCATCCTTTATGCTTAACGTATCATGTTATTAAGCATCACTCTAACTTTGTTGAAATCTCTTATAAGGTTTCTTTTTAGTTTTAGTTTTACTTTTTATTGTATAATATCATAGAATAACATCAGACCTGGAAGATTAATTCATCATGGGCTCCCTTGAGATCATTTTCTATAATATATGAGTTTCTATAATGTTTTTTTTGTTTTGTTTTGTTTTTTTTTTTTTTTTTAATTAAATTCATGAGTAAAATAAGGTCTGTCATAAACATAACTTGACGATACTTGGATGTTTTGTGTTACAATGTAAACTTCACCTACTCGCATATCAACCGATATTCTGTAGTTACTTATTACATATGTACTTATTTTTAAAACACACTTTAAATAAAATAAAAAATAACTGTATAACAATGTGCGTTTTCAGAATGAGTGTGTATAATTTACATTGTAGATCAAAACATCCAAGTATTGTCAATTTATGTTTACCACAGACCTTGTTTTACTCATAACTTGAAAAACCTGATTATAAAAACTCTAAAAAAATCTTAAGAGAACCCATGATGAATTAGTCTTTTAGGTTTTGATACACTCTGTTTGGTATTGAATTATTATTATTTTTTTTAATTGCTTGATTTAAATTGTCTAAATAAACTAAATCACTAACAATCTGATTGTTCAGTAGTTCATATGAGAAAGTGGATATTTTAGAAGATGTTTTGGATTTATATGAATCTTTAAAGATTTATTTATAAGTGGGTGTATATGTGTGTATATATATATATATATATATATATATATATATATATATATATATATATATATATATATATATATATAAATATATATTAGTATGACTATTGCTTTGATGGTTTGTTAGTTTGATTGCAATGTAAAAACTGCATTTACAAAAAGACGTAAAAGAAAACAATTAGTTAATCTTTTGTAACACTACTGAAAAATTTAATTAAATCAGTATAATTCCTACTTTTAGTTACTCCTCAACACTGATCACATTCACTCTGCTCAAACACATTTAATATCATTTATAAATATCACTCTGTAACATTATGCAGCTCTTAACAGTGTACCATTACACCAGATATTGATGTAATATTTCTTGTTTTGTAGTTGAGTGTGTTTGACTCACGTTCACTCAGACTGAGAATACAAAACAAATCTGACAACTTCTAAACCCATCAGAGAAAATATATCAAATGATCAGTTAATTTTAAATGTATTTAAATGCGTTTTGACACTTTCCACCGCATTTTTCTCTGAGCCCTTGTTCATTTCTGGACAGTGTAGCATTAATCAAAGAGGAATATGAGAGGAAGGAAGGCGTAGAATGAGAAGAAAAGTAATGGAGGTGCAGTGGAGGGAGAGATGCCACCCTGACATCTTTCTAACCTGTATTAATGAATATCACTCTAATCAAATTTAAATATACAGAGTGCCAGGGGAGACAGTAATTAGCATACAAATACAATTGTTTTGATAATGAGGTTTGCAAGAGGAGCAGAAAAAAAAAAAAACTATTTGCAAAATGAAATACATGACTGCTGTTCATTTATTTGTCTAGTTTTGTTTGCAGGAGGGTTTGAAGATGATGGAGTCTGAGTGCAATTCACAGTGTTGTTGTTTGTGTTTGAACTTGTTCTGAGTGCACTGTGACATTTAGCAAAATAACACTCAGACTTCATTTGATTATAATAGAAATTATGTCTTGAAATGACATTTAATTTGTCATATATGATACTAAATATAAAATCAGAGCAGAATTTGTAGAATCCTTTTGCATGTTTTGTAAATTGAAAACTAGTAATAAGTTAATATGCTGGGCTCACAATGCCCCATTAAACAGAACTAATTGTCATATATTAGAGGATGTGTTGTGGTACATTCGTAGTGAAAGCCACTTTAGACTGGCATAATGCTCTGTGTGCCGCCAGATGCAATTAAAGCTTTTATTCAAGAGACAAAATGGATGTAATTGATAAACAATTCCTTGAGATGTTAATGTGTATGTGTGTATATATGTGTATGTATATATATATATATATATATATATATATATATATATATATATATATATATATATACAGTGTGTGTGTACCTGTTTTTCTATTCAGGTGGGGACTTAAACCTGAATACACACAGACTCATAGGGACTCATGTCACGGTGGGGACCTAAATTGAGGTCCCCACAGGTAAAGAACCTTATAAATCACACAGAATGAATATTTTTGAAAATCTAAAAATGCAAAAAGTCTCCAGTGAGGGCTAAGTTTAGGTGTAAGGTTGGTGTAGGGCAATAGAATATACGGTCTGTACAGTAGAAAAACCATTACGCCTATGAATGTCCCGACAAGGATAGCGAAACGTGTGTGTGTGTGTGTGTGTGTGTGTTTTGAGGTTTGCTGCCACTATCCTTGGTAAAGTTTTTTTTTTTTTTTTTTTTTTTTTTTTTTTTTTTTAAGTAGCCCTTGGGATATTTATAAATGCAATTTTGTTTTTGGTAAGTAAAGGCAGCTATGGTTCAAGTACTAATAAAACCGTTGTTCCTGCATTAATAAAGTTTTGATACTTAATGTGTTGAAAATCCATTGGAGCACAGATCTCATAGAATAATATCTCTTCCTCCTGTGTCAGTGTGTGTGTGTGTATATATATATCTGTATGTAAATGTATGTGAGTGTGGGTTCACAGGAACCTCCAGAACATGATTAATGGAATTCCCATGCAGCTCAGCTCCTGGCTACTGATTTAGGACTATAATAATGCTTCTCTATATTGGAGTGTGGTTTCCAGACCATTAAAATAACACGGCATGGGCCCCTTTAACACAAACACCTCATTTAAAAAATATTGCTGCTGCACTCTGGGGAACTGAGTCATGGTGTCCTTTCTAAGTCTATAACTGAAGAACAGGAGGAACTTTTAATGTTTGTTCTTTCATACATCTTTCTGTAAGACGTATAGCTCTACTTTTACTATTATAGTTTTGACAGGAGAATAAAGACTCACCTGAGTGGTGTGCTTTTGGTCATGCTTTAGTTTGACAACCAATTCTCACTATTAACTACAAATTTTGCCTCAATAAACTCCTAATTTGCTGCTTAATAATAGTTTGTAAGGTAGTTGTTAAGTTTAGGTATGGGGTGGAGTTAAGGGATCTAAAATATGGCCATGCAGAATAAGGCATTAATATGTGTTTTATAAGTACTAATAAACAGCCAATATGCTAGTAATATGCATGCTTATGGCATAAAAAATATTGAAATGTAGTGCATGTGCTACTGTTGTGAGTTTTGGATTCTCTTTTTTGAAGTTTGGCAACATAAGTCAACAACCTTGGAAAACAGAAAATAAGACATTCTGCCTAACAGCTCCTTTTTTTTTGTCATGGAAGAAAGAAAGTAATACTAGTTTAGAACAACGTGAAGGTTAGTAAATGATTAAAAATGATTTCCCTTTAAGAAAATGAGATTCCCTCTTCAGTCACAATCAGTCACTGGAACGCTTCTTGATGGATTGACTATGTATTGCATTTGGAATTATTGTTGCTCCAGCAGTTTTGTAAAAAACAAAAGACTCTGTAAATATTAAATTATTCCTTGTAAATATTTTAATTTTCTTTATACCAGCTAAGATATTCCACCTGAAGAGGGGGAGAGGGGGAGAGGGGGGGGGCGTTTATGACATGTTCCTGAACCTGCTTAAACCTGCCTAAGCTGATTTCCTGGTCTGGTTTTAGAAGGCTAAAGGACACTTTTCAGCTGGGAAACCAGTTGGCTGCCAGCTATACCAGCTAAACGCCTGCTTGGCCAGCCTGTGAGATAAGTTTAAAAGACTTAAGACAAACCAGCTTAGGTTGCTTTAAGCAGGATTTTTTCAGCAAAGAATCATCCGTCTTCCTCTCTTTGTGGTTAAATCACAAGCTAGCTTAAGTTTGTATATCCATCTTTTTTGGCAGATTAGTGATTAGTAGTGGCCTTAAATTTTATTCAAATCACTGCTGCTCAATTTTAATAATTTTTAATCTTTACCTCCTTATCACTGTTTATATTGTAAATCACATGCTTTTAAAATCATCTTTAAGTAGAATCTAATGTTTACACTACAGTTTAAAGTTTGGGCTCTGGAAGAGTTTTATGTCATTGAAAGCGGTCTCTTATGTTCACCAATGCTACATTTATTTAATGTAAAATACAGTAAAAACAGGAATATTGTTTTTACAGTTTAAAAGAACAGATTTTTCAGGATTCGTTGATGAAAATAAATTTTCAAAAGAACAGTATGAAATAGAAATCTTTTGTAACAGTATAATGTGTCCTTGCTGTTTTCATTTAAAAAAGAAAAAAGTTTCCATTTCTTTAAAAAAAAAAGTATTGACCACAAACTTTTGAATGGTGTATATCAGTGTATATAAATTGATTTCATGTTTATATAAGAAAATTATGAATCTAATTCATTCCCTGTGAAGGACATAGCTGAGCTAGTCTCAGTTGTGTTCTCCTCAACTATGCACAGCATACTCATTTAAATGAGAGACACTTCTCTCTGTCTAGCCTTGTCTGATGAAGAAACATCCTCATCTTGTCATCATAGAAGTCCTCGCTCCCAGAGGGGTCTCCTCACTCAGAACGGGGAGGACGATCACCCTGTCAATCAGATTTTAAATTAGCTTCATAACATTCGCCATCGCCTCTGTTTTTATTTGCAAAAGCTGCAGTGGGAAGGAACTCCACAATGCGGTCTGCATGTAGAATAACAGCATGATGAACTGCTAAAAATGTGGATCTTATGAACTCAAAGTGTCTTATAAGAAAGTGGCATAATCAAAAAGTCAGACTTTATATTTTATATGTTGATTTTTTGTCTATAAATGGCAGATCTATAGAGAGAAAAAAAAAACTGTTTTTACTTTTACTGTACATTTTTAGGACTGTAGAACCCATATGTATATGTATGTATGTATGTAATTATTTATTTATTTTAAAAAAAAAATCTTCCACTTAATTGACTGCATTTTTTTCTTTTCTTTTCTTTTCTTTTCTTTTCTTTTCTTTTCTTTTAACTTTTGCTTTTTTATTTAAAGTTCTCTTTCCTTTCCTTTCCTTTCCTTTCCTTTCCTTTCCTTTCCTTTCAGATGCTTTGTAACTTGATGTCTTATACATATCACAGTTTGATTAATCCTAGCATTTTAATTTAAATTAAGGTGGCATTTGAAACAACAAATGAAGTAATAAATGCGAAAACTGCAGAAATGTTTATATATATATATATATATATAAAGCATTTTAAAGCTTCCTCTCTTGTGCTGCAATTATTTTTCTATTATTTTTATAAGTATGTACTGTAAGTCCCACAAATTGAAGTAGCACAATACTTTTCACAACTTTTCACATGTATTGTGTTTCCGTACAACTTTTCACATTTATTGTGTTTCCGTACAACTTTTCACATTTATTGTGTTTCTGTACAACTTTCACATTTATTGTGTTTCTGTACAACTTTTCACATTTATTGTGAGGCACACGGTCTTGGCGCTCTTTGAATCGGAAAGCGTGCTTTGAATCACCCAGGTTTCCTCAGTACTGGCTGTGTGGTGCTGTATAGAAAGGCCTACATGAAAAACAGGCTGCAAATCCTCCTATATTGCTGGAGCTTTATATTCTTACACTCACAGATATCCAAACAAAGCTTTCTCCCAATCTCCTGCTGAAACTCGGCTAAGAGAGCTGTAAAGCTGGGGTCTGGGAATGTTTTAGAGAAGAGGCGCCCTTTAACCTCATGAACAGACAAGAGATTTCCACCAAAACAAACAAATGGATAAACGGGCTTAGGTTCCTCCTGGAATGAGAATCTAGTCGCTGTAACCTTGGCTCTGCGGAGGGAAGAAAAAGACCTGATATCCTCGCAGGATGCTGTGGAGGAAGGTCGATGCTGGATGGTGAAAAGGGATCAATGGCCACAAACTGACGCCCATTACTGTCCCGTGCTTCTCAATAGGCAATATAGCCCTTGCATTTGTGCATCTGGTTATAGCTTTGGTCCCATCAGGAAAACAATTCCGTAACCTGCAAGCCAAGCAGGTGAGTAAAGGCTCTCATAATATCGACAGTGCAGCAATGGCCATCTGTATTCCCTCTGAAGGTGACATTGCTTTATTATGGCCACCAGGAAACCTTGTGGCGAAATTCAGAATTGATTTGCAGTTTGTTTTCCCTCTTCAAGATGCCTCGGAGAGTGTGCATTAGATATGGCTGTATGTATGTGGGCAGCCCAAGGTTATTTAGCGTATAAGAGTGATATATTCTGACGTCGGGTCCCCGCGTTCAGAACGGGCAGATGCTTCGGCTCGGATGCTGGTTGCCAAGTGTCTTTATTAATAAGCTAAGGGGAGGTTTGAGAGCTGTTGGCAGCGCGAGCAGGAAGCGCTTCCCTGGAACCATGAGCTGCGTTGATGCCGCACGACCCCTGCTGCTGCTGTCTCCATTTGCGTCAAGAAACGGGAACATGCTCACCTACAGAAGGCCGGAGATTATTCGCATTATATAAGCACTCTTGTTTCTGATATCGCTTCTCATCGTGACTCTGCAGGCTTGTAAAGCACTTTAAGGTGCACTGCTTATTCATGCGGTCAGGCTATTACGTTTAAGCAAAGGAAGCTCTCCGTTGGTGCTTTACATTTCTTGAAATATAATAAAAGGGAACATCTCATAGTTTTGGCCTTTGAAGTGTTTGAAAAGGTAATGCGGTTTGGTTCTGGACCCGGCGTGCTCTCTTTGATACATTTGAACTTTAGCTGATGTAATTTATCTGTAAAATGTCAAAAAATTAATTTAACATACTTTGATCTCAAAATGAAGTATATTTTGTGTCTTTTAAGGTGCAGTGCTGCTTTTAATATGCTCTTGATGGCTGACATGAAAATGTATGTGGAAACCCGGCGGCGTATCGATCATGTAAGCTTTTCCACAGACTCCTTACCATTCAGGCAGGGCTTTCATCACTGATGGAGAAAGAGTGGGCCTCTGTCTTCTTGAGTCTTTGGTATTTAACATTGATCATGGTGTCGTACCTTCAGGAACATGTCATAAACGCTCTCCCGTCTTTGCCGAGTAAGCTGGGACAAATCTGTGCACTACACTCGTGTCAGCTCGATCTCTCACTGTCCTCTGCACAAGTCGCCGCTAGCCGAGTTCCCTCTCTCTGTGCCACAGATTGAATCTTTTTGAAGATGCATCAAAAAAAAAAAGTGTGTATGTGTGTATCTGGTATTATAAATCATACAGAATTACGTTTTCTTAAAACCTAAAAATGTAGAAAGTTTTGTGTGAGGAGTAGGTTTAGCGGCAGGGTTAGGGTAAGGAGATTGAAAATACAGTTTGTATAAAAACCATTATGCCTAAAACCTGTGTGTGTTTGTATGTGCACTAGTGTGGAACCATGTCAGCAATTTATTAGTTATTAGTTGTATGAGCATTGTAAAGGTTTGTTGGATCAGTTTGTTAACCTTGCAAACTATATAATTCATATATAATTAGCGGTATTGTATATAACTGTATACATTATTGGTAAAAATAATAATAATAATGTTTTTTTTTTTTTTTTTTTAAAGAAAACATTGTCACACTTTATTTTAAGCTCCAATTCTCGCTTTTAACAAACCATTAACTACAGCTTTTGCCTCAGTAAACTCCTAATTTGCAGTTAATAGGCAGTAAAATAGTTGTTAAGTTTAGGTAATGGTTAGGATTAGGGATGTAGAATATGGTCATGCAGAATATGTGCTTTATAAGTACTAATAAACAGCCAATATGTTAATAATAGGCATGCTAATAAGCAACTAGTTGATAGTGAGAACTGGTCCCTATACTAAAGTGTTACAGAAAACACTCAAAAAACATCGTTCTGTCATTCTGTTTATACACACTGCCGTTCTAAAATCTGGAGTAATTAAGTTTTTTTTTTTTTAGTTTTTTTTTATGTTTTTGTTTTGTCAAAGTCTTTTATGTTTTTAATAATAATGTCTCATTACATTTTACTGTTGATTTTGCACTGAAAATGGCTATTTCTTGACAGTTTCCACAAGATTCAAAATGCTTTTTTAGTTATTCATATATTTATATTTATATTTTTTACATTTATAGCAAACATCTTTTAGATGCACGTTCTGATGCATGGTTCACAAAACTATATGAACTATTTATTTTTAACTTTGATTTTGGGCTGAAATATGACCATTTCTTGACAAGGTTCCATAAGATTCACCCTAATATTTGTTGATTTTGAAAAAAAATCTTGCAAGGCAGAAGTGATATTGTTGATATTGTCCAAAACATCTATTGTAAAGTATTAAACTTCTGCAATTAATTTAGCCTGAATAGCTTGAAACAGAGATTCCATTCACTGTTCACAACAAAGTTCGGATGAGCCTATTTTTGTGTGATATTCACCCATAAGTATAGTTTTGCTAACCAATCAACTGTTTGCAGTTCTCCAGAGTTTGAACTTGCGGAGTTGCATGAATGTTACGTAATTCTAGCATTCTTTAGTATTTAAACAAAACATTCATGTTTTCTAATGTCACAATTAAAACAGCCACAAAAAGGAGTCATGGTGTATTGTATGATGATCATAGCACATTTGACCTGATAATTTTTAATAAATGGCTTGAGGACTGCTGGAGAAACAAAAGCTTGACAAAATGTTGGCAAGAAAACATGTTCCATTGTTAATAAAGCCGGTTGATTTAAACAGCAGAGAACAGTGTTGTAATGGACGTGTGTGATGCTGCCAGGCAACATGTTCCACAACCTACTGATGTGACATTGAGATAATAATCTCTTATTGTGTAAAATTAATTACATTGGCAGCGTGTCTCTGTGTTCAGCGTGTCTTCAGTGGGTGGGAGAGTGTGTGTGGGTCAGCTACACTGACGCCTTTATTCACTTGTCTTGATTGTATATTCCCCTCATCTTTTCAGGCACATTTTCAGTGCTTTTGAATTACAGTGACCATGGGATTTCCTTAGGCATCAGGCTTCAATAAAAGCATTTATGTAAATATGGTTTGCTAATGCATTCACACATATGCTGCATGCCACATATATACACACACAAGGACAGACACCCACAAGGTGCTAAAAATCAGATAATTGACTAAACCTGAAAGGGATTACTATCCTCGTGGGGACACTTGGTCACCGTAATGTAGGGAATACCAGGTATACACACACACACACACATACATCAGACAGACTTGAATCTGTTTATGGGTTGTTGACAAAAGGGGATGAACATGAACTTTTTTCAGTATACCATTTTGGTCCCATTTTGGTGTATATATATATATATATATATATATATATATATATATATATATATATATATATATATAGATAGATAGATAGATAGATAGATAGATAGATCTGTATACTTTTTAAACTGTAGCTAATCATCATTTTTGAAGTAATGTATTACTTTTAATCCCCCTTTCACCTTTTTAAGACACACTGCTACATCTCCCAAAACCATTGTGAGCTAAGATGATTTTTTTTTTTAGTGAAAGTGAAGTGACATGTGGCAAAGTATGGTGACCCATACTCAGAATTTGTGCTCTGCATTTATCCCATCCAAAGTGCATACACACAGCAGTGAACACACACCCGGAGCAGTTGGCAGCCATTTATGCTGTGGCACCCAGGGAGCAGCTGGGGGTTCAGTGCCTTGCTCAATGGCACCTCAGTCATGGTATTGAAGGTGGAGAGAGCGTTATACATTCACTCCCCCCACCTACAATCCCTGCCGGACCTGAGACTCGAACCCGCGACCTTGGGTTACGAGTCCAACTCTCTAACCCAGTGGTTCTCAATTCCAGTCCTGGGGGGCCCCCTGCTCTGCACATTTTACGTCTCCCTTATTTAACACACCTGAGTGAGATCATCAGCTCATTAGGAGAGAGATCCATGAACTGAACTAACGAGCTGATGATCTCAATCAGGTGGGTTAAATAAGGGAGACATGCAAAATGTGCAGAGCAGGGGGCCCTCAGGACTGGAATTGAGAACGTCTCGGTTACGTATGTAACCCTCGTTCCCTGAAGGAGGGAACGGAGACGTCACGTCGGATGACCGACGAAATTGGGATCTCGCCAGAGAGACCAATCCACTTCGAGTGTAACTAAACGAGCCAATGGACATTGGCATGCGATTATTGCATCCAGCTGCCGCTGATCACAGCGTGAGCATAAGAGGCAGCTGATGCACCGCATCAATTATGTTTTTGCTGAGGAGCCGAGCCGGCGACCCGGCAGCTCAGCGGTGGTACAGCGACTGTGGCGACGGGACGTGACGTCTCCGTTCCCTCCTTCAGGGAACGAGGGTTACATACGTAACCGAGACGTTCCCCTTTCAGTCGGTCACTCCGAGTCACGTCGGATGACCGACGAAATTGGGATCCCTACCAAAGCGCCACAGGAGCTGCCCCTTCCAGTGCCCTGTGTAGGGCTCCTGACCCTTCCTATAAGGCAGACGATAGGACCGGGCTCTACACAGAGGAGATCAACTACTGGTGTTCCTTGAGCAACCCAAACAGTAGGACTAGGATAACACTGGGAAGCGTGCCCTTCCACTTGGAAGAGGCACACTGCGGAGTCACCTCCTCCCAAAGGGGGTTTAAGTGACATTCAAACATGTGAAGTAACCCAGAGGGCCCTTTTGCACATGGAAGTCTCTGAGATGGCTCAGGCTGCATCTTTAGAGATGGCAGAACGTGGTCCGCCAGGGGAAACACGGCTCCAATAAGAATACCGTGGAATACACATATGGGATCCCGACAGGGTCTCTCATATGGGCACTAGCTTCGCACCAGATTTCAAGAATTCATTGGCTGAAGGCCTGGCGCCGGACGCTCCGCCGTGTCCGGACGCCGGAGTGCTGGAGGACTCAACAGGGTTTGCCTGGTTAAGGAACTCTCTGGAGAATTTAGGCGTAAGGACGCCGCAAGCCGACTCTGAGCCGGCCCTCTCAGTGCCACTACCCGTTTGAGGTGAGAACACAGGAGGAAACCGGTTCGACACGTAGGCTATAAAACCTAGCGAACGTGTTGGGAGTCGCCCAACCCGCAGCTCTACAGATGTCTGCTAGTGAGGCACCACGAGCCAGCGCCCAGGACGATGCGACACCCCTAGTGGAGTGAGCACGCAACCTGAGCGGGCAGGGCACACCTTGTGCTTCATAGGCCAAGGTGATGGCATCCACTATCCAGTGGGCCATCCTCTGCTTGGAGACAGCCTTCCCCTTCTGCTGTCCTCCGAAACAGACAAAGAGCTGTTCTGAGGTCCTGAAGCTCTGAGTTCTATCCACGTACTGACGCAGTGCGCGTACAGGACAGAGCAAAGCTAGGGCTGGGTCTGCCTCCTCCAAGCAGCGCTTGCAGGCTCACTACCTGGTCCCTGAAGGGCGTGGTAGGAACCTTGGGCACATAGCCGGGCCGGGGCCTCAGTGTTGCACTGGAGTCAGCCGGCCCAAACTCAAGGCACGACTCGTCGACCGAAAATGCCTGCAGGTCCCCCACCCTCTTGATTGAGGCCAATGCAGTCAGGAGTAGGGTTTTCATAGAAAGAAACTTCAACTCGACTGACTGTAATGGCTCAAAGGGGGCAGTTTGTAGGGCTCTTAGCACCAAAGCCAAATCCCAAGAGGGAAGGGAGGGAGGCCTCGGAGGATTTAACCTCCTGGCCCCCCTAAGAAACCTGACGACCAGATCGTGCTTCCCCACCGACCTCCCCTCTATGGGGTCGTGGTGGGCAGAAATAGCAGCAACATATACCTTAAGGGTGGAGGGGGACAGCCTACGCTCCAACCCTTGTTGCAAAAAGGAAAGCACGGCTCTGATCGAACATCTCCGGGGGTCCTCCTGGTAAGAGGAACACCATTCGACGAACAGGTTCCACTTCAGCGCATAGGCCCGTCTTGTGGACGGTGCTCGTGCTGAAGCGATAGTGAGCGCTACCTCCTGGGGCAGGTCACCTAGAACCTCCGCGTCCCGTCCAGGGACCACACATGAAGTTTCCACAAGTCTGGACGCGGGTGCCAGAGGGTGCCCCGTCTCTGAGAAAGCAGATCCTTCCTCAGAGGAATCGGCCAGGGAGGGGCTGTCGCGAGGAGCATGAGTTCCGGGAACCAGGTCCTGTTGGGCCAATATGGAGCCACTAACAGGACCTGCTCCTCGTCCTCCCTGATCTTGCACAATGTCTGTGCTAGCAGGCTCACTGGGGGAAACGCATACTTGCGCAAGCCCTGGGGCCAGCTGTGTGCCAGTGCATCCGTGCCGAGCGTTGCCTCGGACAGGGAGTAGAACCACTGGCAGTGGGTGGTTTCTGGAGATGCAAACAGGTCTACCTGAGCAACTCCGAACCGACTCCAAATCAGCTGGACCGCCTGGGGATGGAGTCTCCACTCCCCAGGAAGTGCCGCTCGAGACAGCTCGTCGGCCACCTGATTGAACACTCCTGGGATGTGGATGGCACGAAGGGACCTCAGATGCTTCTGACTCCAGAGGAGGAGGTGGCGGGCGAGTTGCGACATGCGACGGGAGCGCAAACCGCCTTGCCGGTTGATATAGGCAACGGTCGCAGTGTTGTCCGTACGGACCAGAACGTCCCTGCCCCGAAGGCGCCCTCTGAGGCGGCACAGGGCAAGGCGTACTGCCAGCAACTCGAGGCAATTGATATGCCAACGCAGAAGGGGGCCCGTCCAAACCCCTGATACTGCGTGCCCGTTGTACGTGGCACCCCAGCCGGTGGCCGAGGCATCCGTGAATACCACAGCATGCCTGGATACCTGCTCCAGGGGCACTCCTGCCCGAAGGAACGAAGGATCTGACCACGGGCTGAAGGTCTTGCGGCAGGCCGGTGTAATCTGAACCCGGTGAGTACCGCGTTTCCACGCCCACCTCGGGATTCGGCCATGGAGCCAGTGCTGAAGCGGTCTCATATGGAGCAGACCGAGCGGAACTATGGCCGCAGCTGCAGCCATATGCCCCAGGAGCCTCTGAAAGAGTTTCAGTGGGACCGCTGTCCTGCCTGATAAAGTCTTGAGGCAGTTCAGCACCGACTGAGCACGTTCCTGGGTGAGGCGTGCTGTCTGGTTGACCGAATCCAACTCCATGCCGAGAAAAGAGATCCTCTGCGTTGGCACGAGTTTGCTCTTTTCCCAATTGACCCGAAGGCCCAACTGGCTGAGGTGCCTGAGCACCAGGTCCCTGTGTGCGCACAACAGCTCTCGAGACTGTGCAAGTATGAGCCAGTCGTAGAGGTAGTTGAGAATGCGCACACCCCGTTCTCTCAGGGGAACAAGGGGCCGCCTCTGCGACTTTGGTGAAGACACGAGGCGAAAAGGGACAGCCCGAAGGGCAGGACCTTGTACTGATATGCCCGACCGTCGAACGCGAATAGCAGGAATGGCCTGTGTCGCGGGAGAATCGAAACATGAAAGTACGCGTCCTTCAGGTCGATTGCTGCAAACCAATCTAGGGGACGGACGCATCCAAAATGCGTTTCTGCGTCAACATCTTGAACGGCATCTTGTGAAGTGCACGGTTCAAAACTCGCAGATCCAAGATCGGTCGTAACCCACCGCTTTTCTTGGGCACAATGAAGTAAGGGCTGTAAAACCCCGACCTCATATCGGCTGGAGGGACCGGCTCTATTGCATCCTTCGCCAGTAGGACTGCAATCTCCGCGAGCAAGACAGGGGCATCGACGGCTTTGACTGAAGTGAACCGGATGCCCCTGAACTTGGGGGGACGCCGGGCGAACTGAATCGCATAGCCGAGTCTGATGGTCCGCAGGAGCCACCGGGACGGGCTGGGGAGCGCTAACCAGGCTCTGAGAGACCGCACCAGCGGGGCCAACGGGCCCACCGACATGCCCGCGGTGGGGCAGCAAGGTGGAACACAGGGACCGGCCCCAGGGCCTGTGACGGCCTGGCCTGTGACGGCAGGGGGCGGGGTCTGGGTGTGTAGTGTAGCACTCACCTGATTTCTCCTCGCGTGGGAGGAGACACAGGAACCCGGCTTGAGGCTTGTGACAGCCCTGCGTTTGACGACTTGAAGCGGGGACTGGAGTGCTACTGCCCTTACCTGGTTCCACGAATGGGCAGGAGGGGTGCTCTTGGGCAACCACCCGCTGCCTGCTGGCGAGAGAGGAGGAGGGAAGCGATCCTGTGATGCACGGATCACCACTCTCCTCCTCTTGAGACCCGGAGATTGAGGAGACCGCTCTTTACTGATGTTTTGGGTACCGCTGGCTGCTGGGCCAGCGGCGGAACAAAATGAACAAAAGATACTCCACCCGGCCCTCCTCCGGGGGAGGGAGTGGTGCAGTCACCATCTCCCGATGAGCAGTCTCCTCCATCTCTGGGTCGACCGTCCCAGGGCCTCTTGCACTTGCGCTTGCCGCCAGGTTTGGCGGGGGCCTGGACGGGCTGGGCGTCCTGCCTGCGACCGGCTCCACGATGCTGCCTGGTGAAAGGCTGCTGCGGCTGCGCGGGAGTCGGGGCGGCCGCAGGGGGGCGCCCACGGCGACGAGCAGGCTGAGTGGCTGCAGCCGGAGTGAAAGCAGCAGGTTTCCTCCGGCGCATGATGTGTTTGCCTCAGTCTGCTTCTGGGCTGCCGAGAACTGCTGGGCAAAGCTCTCGACAGCGTCGCCGAAAGGGCCGGTCTGTGACACGGGAGCATTCAGGAACTGTACCTTCTCCTGCTCCTTCATGTCAGCGAGACACAGCCAGAGATGGCGCTCCTGGACATCGCACGACCCAGAGACTGTGCGGTCACCTTCGTCGCTCGTAGCGCGAGGTCCGTCGCAGCACGCAGCTCATGTAGAACCGCCAGGTCGTGACCACCCTCGTGCAGGTCTTTCAGTGCTTTGGCCTGGTGGACCTGCAGCAACGCCATAGCGTGGAGGGCGGAAGCCGCCTCCCCACAGGCTCTATAAGCACTGCCAGTTAGACCTGACGAATACTTAGAGGCCCGTGAGGGGAGACACGGATCACCCCGCAGGGTGGAAGCGGCTGTTGGACACAGTTGCATGGCCACAGACCGTTCCACCGAGGGGATGCCCGCATACCCCAAAGCGGCTCCACCATCGAGGGTGGTGAGAGCGGAAGAACTACAAGATGTGTTTCGGGCAGTGAAAGGTGCCCTCCACGATCTTGTCAGCTCCTCATGCACTTCCGGAAAGAATGGCACCGGAGGGGGGCGCTGAGAACCAGCGCCACCCCCACCGAGGAACCACTCGCCCAGCCTCGAAGGATCGGGACACGGTGGCTTTTTAGGATTCCACACGAGCCCGACATTCTCGGCGGCCCGGGAAAGCATAGCCGTCATCTCTGGGTCTGGCACGGACAACGCTACCACACCCGAAGGGGGCAACGCAGCCGGGTCGTCATCCCCGGAGAGAGAGGGCCCGCCCTCCGATGCAGTGATCGACATCTGGTCGTCAGAGGGGGCACCGAAGGAAACGCGTGGCCAGCGCGCTCCTTCGGCAGCTCCACCGGCTGCGGAGTGCTTGAGGGGTGAGGAGCTCCACTTGGGGAAGCCCTCACCGTAATCCTCAAATCACCTCTGACTCCACCGGATCCAGTGTGCACGCCGGATCACGGCAGGCAGAGGGACTCTGCCATGTTTGACATAGCAGAGTCGCACTCCGAGATGGTCATGTCCCCGTAAGAAGAACATGAACCATCCACGAAAGCCACCTCAGCGTGCTGAATGCCCAGACACGTGAGGAAGCGATCGTGACCGTCCTGAGGCGCCAGGAAACGACCACACCCAGAAACGCACGGGTGAAAAGACATCTTTAAAAAGACGCGATCACCCGTGTTGCTCTTTTAGAGAAATTGCTCTTTCAGAGAAATGCTCTTTTAGTGCTGAAGCACGCAGGGGAGCTGGCCACCGCACACTCCTAGTGTGGCTGTCAGCAGGAAGACGATCTTTCTCTCCCGGACACCGTGACCACCGCTGCCGCGCCGTAACGCCCGCACTCGCTCGCAGAACACTCTCTTGGAAGGGAGAGCAGTAGCTTTAACCACTACCGCTCGGCTCCGAAGCGAAAGGATAATTGATGCGGTGCATCAGCTGCCTCTTATGCTCACGCTGTGATCAGCGGCAGCTGGATGCAATAATCGCATGCCAATGTCCATTGGCTCGTTTAGTTACACTCGAAGTGGATTGGTCTCTCTGGCGAGATCCCAATTTCGTCGGTCATCCGACGTGACTCGGAGTGACCGACTGAAAGGGGAACCACTGCTCTAACCATTAGGCCACAACTTCCCCACAATATGGTTTATTATTTTTTTATGTTTATTTATTTATTTATTTTTTTATGGTTTAGTTTTAGTTGTAGTTAAATATAACTACATATAATAACCATTAACTATAATAACTGTATTGTAGGATACTTTTAAATAAAAATGCAGCTTAAACTAATTTTGTAGTAAAAACTTGGACTTATTAATATTGAACTATTTTTTCTTTATCAGTATTAAATTAAAAATAAGCATTGATTAGTACTGAATGAACAATGAAGAACCTTATACAACCGTGGAACTTTGCTATTGCACAAAAGGTTCTTTCCAGTGAAAAAGATTCTTCAGATTATTAAAATGTTCTTCACACTAAGAAAAAATGGGTTATGTTAAGAACTGGTCACTGAAAACCTCTTTGGGAAACCTAAAATGGTTATTTTAATGACATTGGCACATTACTTTTCAAGAGTGTATGAGGCGGCATATTTGCTCTATCCATTTTTTTGGAGAAGACAGACGTGTCAGGTGTGTTCTTATGATGCATTAAAATGCCGTCTACGTTTTGGGACAGTGCATATGTCAGCTCATGCATATTCACAACCAATATTATTATCTTAGATTAGAGATTATAGATGTTGCACCTATTGCCATTGACAACTTTGGTGATCGGAGTTGCTGATGCTGTCAATCCTTCATCACTCATGCTCACTCACAAGATGTTTGGGCAGGTTGCCATTAAATGAGCATTCATTTCTGCTTCCCCCAGTCTACAATAAACTCCTGAAAGCCTTTATTATCTTCTTTGCCCTGCTGACTAATTACTGATACATGCCTCTCTGCCTCTCTTCTCTTTCTTCAGACAGTCATGACCCAAAGAGTCTGACACTCACAAGCACCACTAGACAAGACCCAGACACATCCCGCCTCATCCCAGGACTGAAAATCTCATTTCCTTCACCCCTCTCCGCTCAGCCCGCATACAGATGGACATACAGACAGAAACGAGGCACATCTGACCAGAATGGAAGTTTGCAGCTGCAAGGCCATCTCTCAGGCTTTGATTTACATACATAGGCAATATTTCAAGGCATCATATACACAGCATAAATAAACCTTCTAAGGTGGTGGTTTTCAGCATTTTTGATTCGAAGGCCCGTTGTTGTCAAACACAATTTTTAAAAGCCTCCCTCCCATATACTCATAAGAAAAATGGCTCTAAACGGTACCAGATTGGGTTTTTCAGCTTGTTTCAATAGCAGAAACCATTTTGGTTCTAAATAGAACCATTTTTATAAGCTTCCATAAAGAGCCATGATTTGAAAGTGCTACATAGGACCCTAATGGTGTTATAAATAAGACCATTTCTCTAAAATGAGAAAAAGACATTGTTGGTAGGAAAGAAGTTACAATTTGAAAGTTAGAATGTATAAACATATTAAGAAAAACATTATTTACCTATATATTATACATATATATGTATATATATATATATATATATATATATATATATATTTTACATTTACATTTTGTCATTTAGCAGACGCTTTTATCCAAAGCGACTTACAAATGAGGACAATAGAAGCAATCAAAACCAACAAAAGAGCAACAACATGCAAGTGCTATGACAAGTCTTGGTTAGCCTAACGCAGTACACGTAGCAAGGTTTTTTGTTGGTTTGTTTATTATTATTTTTTTTTTTTGTTTAAAGAAAACAAGTAGATAGAATATAGAAAAAAGAAACCTAGTGTTAGTTTTCAAGAACAGCTAGCAGTTAGAGAATAAATATGCAATTGATAGAGGGTCAAGTGTGTGTGTGTGTGTGTGTTTAAATAAATAGAAGACATATAGATAAAATAGAATTAGAATAGAGAGTGCTAGAGTTAGAGGGTCAAATAAAGATGGAAGAGATGTGTTTTTAGCCATTTCTTGAAGATGGCTGAGGATTCAGCTGCTCGGATTGAGTTGGGCAGGTCATTCTACCAGATGGGAACAGGTAATGAAAAGTTAGTGCCTTTTTGAGATGGCACAATAATGCGTCGTTCACTTGCAGAACGCAAGCTTCTAGACGGCACATAGGTCTGAAGTACTGAATTTAGGTAAAGGGGTGCAGAGCCAGAGGTTGTTTTGTAGGCAAACATTAATGCCTTGAATTTTACGCGAGCAGCTATTGGTATCCAGTGCAAACTGATGAACAGAGGTGTGACGTGCGTTCTTTTCGGCTCATTAAAGATTAATCTTGCAGCGGCATATTGGATTAATTGTAGAGGTTTGATGGAATTGGCTGGAAGACCTGCCAAGAGAGCATTGCAATAGTCAAGTCTGGACAGAACAAGAGCTTGAACAAGGAGTTGTGTTGCATGTTCCGAAAGAAAGGGCCTGATCTTCCTAATATTGTATAAAGCAAATCTGCAGAACCGGGCAGTTTTAGCAGTGTGGTCTGAGAAATTCAACTTATCATCAATCACAACTCCAAGGTTTCTGGCTGTTTTTGAAGGAGTTATGGTTGATGAGCCTAACTGGAAGGTGAGATCTATAGATATATTATATATATATATATATATATATATATATTTAATATATATATATATATTATATATATATATATATATATTACCATGTCATGTATCACTGCAATCTGTAGAGGTAATATATTAACAATTTCAACTCAAATGAATGTTTCATCATGTTTCATTTTTTGACAAATAATTTTGTATTGAAGTGTCAGGGGTGTCATGCACTCATTGGGCTCGCTTGTCATGTGACACACAGCAGCCACAATACCACTTTATAACTGATATAGGCTAATGTTTTATTTATTTATTTATTTTAATTCAAAATATTCCCAAACTATATCATGAAATATCTCGCTTCTCAAATATGCATAAGTAAATGCGTTTTGCACCTTTATAGATTGTTAGTTGATCTATAGTGGACAATGGGCAAAGTAGCGCAATAGTGTAAATAACATAAATAACGTAAATAACGTAAACAAATAACATTTTCACTTCAGTCCAGCGAGTTCAAGCACTCTCAAAAACTCCCATAATAATCTCTAAAGCTGTTTACACTGTGAAATGAATATCTTACTTACATTCGTACTTCTGCACTTTGTTGTTTCTGATGAGAGAATTTGCCAGAGAATTCAGTCAGCCATCGCGAGCGGTGAACAAAACAGCAGCGTTTCAGTGATGACTCATCTGAACGCCTCTGATTGGCCATTGCATTCATAATAAGCTCAACAGAATCATGTGTGATCGGTTATAATGCGCAGAGCTGTAAAAACATGCATGTCTCTGTCCCAGCCTGCGAACGCAGATTTGAATTTAGTAGCTGGTGATGTTTTTCTTTTTTATAGTTTACAGGAAAAACTGCGCATTTCACGCTTGTTGACACAGTTACATATATCTTTTTTGTTGGAAAAAAAAAAATGGCCCAATATTTGTGTATCTGTGTTTTTTATTTATTTATTTATATTTATTTATTTTTTAAACAGTATTTAAGTATTGCATTATAAGCAAAGCAACATGGTAAAGCCAAGTTGGAATCAGCTGTCAAGTCTCCCATGTGCATTGCGTGTGCTCAGATCGATTAGTTGTGAGGTCACATTTGAGGTTAGGATGCTGCCTTAGAAGGCAAATACTTATGTAGGCAGTAGAAAGCAAGGCAGCTCACTAGGTTTTGGAACAGAGCCACTAACTGACCTGGGGTCAGTCTTACCTTGAATTGAGCATGCTGATTTTGTACCTGCAAACCTGTAGCGTATCCATTTACTCACCTGCACATAGCAATCTATCTAGATTTCTGTAAAGCAAATTGTTATTCAGTTCACTTTTACAGAATATCCACAACTATTTGCCAGTTGTGTTGCATTTGCATGACAGCAATTCACCTTTGGCTCAAAAGACACAAACTTCTTCTGGTCATTAAGAAGAGAGCGTTTGAATGACTTCATGCACTTAAGTTATTGTGTTTTGATGTATTGTGCCATCCTTCCATCAGCGCATATGTGATGTCAGGTCATACATACAACAAAAGCGCTCTGGTTTTATAAGAGTTTCATCTAACCATCCTCTCTTCCATCTGTCACACGGCATCCATCAACGCCCATCTTCCAACCTACAGTCTATTTCTATAAAACCAAACCTGTCAAAAGGCCACTAGTTCTCTGTGATTCGGGGAAAAAAAAAAAAATATATATATATATATATATATATACAGTACTAGACTATACATACACTATAAATAGTTGCAAAAGCTTTGAAAATTCAGCATAATAATTTAAATAAAATAATTATACAAACAGACCTTTGAATCCCAATGCCTTAAAATTCTGCCTGTATATGCAGCTTGCTATCTGTTTGAAGCAGAGCATTTCTCCATATGGATGAATTATTGTATTGAGTGTTAGATGAAGGTGTATTATTCTATCATCTGTTCTTGGCACGATGTTTGTGATTCCTCAAGCAGGTCTGCGTATCGCTTTCTGCACATGTAAGTGTCGTGTTTAGCGAGCTGTATGAGGGTGTGACCTCTAGTGTTATGTTTGTTTGGCTTGGTTATGCTCTAATCTACTAAACACCCTGACAAGAACACGTGTATTGTTTCAGACGTTAAGTTGACACATATGCTGAGGCGTGGTGACAGGGTGAAAATATCTATTGCGGCCAAGGAACCGTCTCTGTAGAGCTGCTTTAGGCCATGGTGAATTATGGCTGCCGTGAAAGTGCATGAAACTCTCTCTCTCTCTCTCTCTCTCTCTCTCTCTCTCTCTCTCTCTCTCACTGATGTGAGCAAAGCAGAAGAAAAACAACAACCTTGGATCCTCCAAAGTCACAGTTGCAGGACTTCAAAAACTTGATTGTTTTGAAAGCCAATGTGAATCATAAGGATGCAAAAGTACTGCAAGAATAATTGTTTTTTTCTTCTTTTTTTTTTACTGTATACAAAGAAAAAAGGCAATAAATAAATTAAATTAAATGTTATTTATATGTTATGTCATTTTAGTATTATTTATACACTATTATAGTTATTTTGAATATCTTTTTAATTAATTTAGTTTTTTAATTTTAGTTACATTTTTAGAAATTTTGTTATGCACTTTTGTCATTTTACCCCACCCCCCCCCATTTTAGTGCTTCAACATAAACTTGTTTCAGTTAGTTGTACTTCTATTTTTATTCTTTGCTTTTGTTTTTTTCTTTAGTTTAAGATTATAATGCAATTTTTATATTTTATTTTGGCTTTATTTCAATTAACAAAAATAAAATGTTAAAGGGGTCATCGGATGCAAAATTCACTTTACAAGTTGTTTGAACTTAAATGTGTGTTGGAAGTGTGTGTACACATCTATCCTATAATGATAAAAATCCACCCAGTTTTTTTTTTTTTTTTTTTTTTTTTTAATATCTCAAATCAGGCTGTTCTGAGATTCCTGTCAGAATGACGTAGTTTCATTTTTCAAGGAAAAGCACCGATCCGGATCTGCCTAAATGCATCTATGTTCGCGTGAATCATTCGTGATCCAGCTTCATCTACAGAAAAAGTGAGAATCTTTGCAAATCGCCTTTCCTAATAATGTGCTAGTTAGCTAGTTTTGCGGTTGAAGTTCATAATCTGAAAAAAAAAAAAAAAAGTTGTAAATTATATTGTTGATATATTATATCCCTGGAGGACAAGAAAAAAATATTAGGTAATCTCCAATAAATGTTTCAAATTTCAAATTTCATTCAGTAATTTGATTGACAAAAAATACCTTTTTCATTCATTTATTTCATGTTTGGTAACCATCAGAACATTCTTCTCATTGTTTCCATCCAGAGAAATGTATGAGGTTGCAACTTACAAATAGATTTTTCCCTCACGGTCACATTTCACCCTTTCACTCTCCTTTTCTGATTGATATCTGCTCGTCATGTTCATTCCTCACATCAGACTGGATTAATGGTTGGAACATGCTATGATTTTGTGTTTAGCTTATATCGCTGGTGCTCAGAAGTGGGTCACCTGTAATGAAAGTCTGCATGTGTATGTGCTGTTCTTTATCTGCTGTGGTGGTGCGGGGCCACGTTCAGGCCCTGCTCTCAATAACAGCTGAGTTATTGGAAAGATCAGGAAGACACCACTGTGTCATCCACACACAGTCCAACCAATATTATTACGGCTTTATTCTGAGCCGAGCAAGCTTTGACTGAGCAGTCAAACCACACACACATTTATTCTACAAATCAGAGTCAGTCTTCATATGTACAGTAATTGCATGGCTCCTGCACTGACTGGTGATCCTTTCATAATACATTCAGTCTATGACATAGTCATTCTGTATCCTATTAGTGATTACAATTTCAGTATTTTGCAACATAGGCTCATTGGAAATACGTCCCTCTACATACATTTCTGCAAAACTGAAAAATCGTACCTATATGTACGATTCACTGCAGTTTCCAGTTGAAATGAACACTAGATGCAGAAAAACTCAGACAACTTTTATTCTTTTTCGCACAAAGTATGATTTAGAGGTACAGAGTTTTGATTAATAAAGGCTAATTTTCACACAATTACTTGCAGAATATTATGTTATGACTTCAAAACAATTTTAACCCTGCACAATTTGAAAACTGATACTTTTGAATGTTTTCGTCACCTTAACAGCTTCATATGCATGAGTTTTCTAATTCAGTAGGTTTGCTCGGTAGCTCACGCAATATGGCGTTGCACTTAGGTGATGAAGAGCTCTGGTATGAACCCCGTGAAACTAGGGTTCGATATAGCTCAAATCAGCATAAGGAAGTTAAAATAGCACGGTTGCATAAGCGAATACGTTTTTATATTACTTTTGCTTTTGTTAACACTATCGGGTAGGTTTAGGGTTGGGTTTGGTGTAGGGGATATTTCCAACACGATAGAGAATTAACCTTTAGCAACACTCCCCGAATATTTGAATTCTGAACAGCCACAATACGTACCTTAAGCAGCGTAATAAAAACGCTGAAATATATGCCTGTACCAACGTAATAAAAACGTGCCACGGTCACGTATTTAAACGTGTTTTAGCGGCACTCTCTGGACATTTCACATTGAAACTGCCGTGAAACGTGCAGTAAGCTACATAATTACGGTGTTTGTAGAGGTATGTATTTCCAATGAACCTGGGTTGTGTTTAAAGGTGCATGAAGTACACCCCCCCCCCGGGTTGTGTTTAAAGGTGCATGAAGTACACCCCCCCCCCCCCCCCCCCTTTACAAAAAATTAAATTAAAATAATAAGAAGAAGAAGAAAAAGAAGAAATAATGAATGCATTAAAATAAATAAATAAATAAATAAATAAATAAATATACATACAACTTGGAGCACTTGTAGTATTTCAACATGAGTCCATTCATTTAACACTGTTATCTTTGTTTATTTATTTATTTATTTATTTATTTATTTTTTACTACCCGGGTATTCCCTAATGCAAATCTAGATGTAAAAATTTAGTTTCTTCTTATTCATTTAATTCTTGAATTATAGTCTATTTGGGTATCTTTTAAAGAGCCTTGATCCTTGTTAAAATGCAAAATTTGTGGCAAAATCACCTATATATTTATGTAGTTACAGCTATGCTTTAAATAGAATACTCCGCACATTTTCTGGTGCAATGATCTTGCATTGAAGCGTCATTGTTCTGAAAGTAAATGTTATCAATGGCATTACTTTTCAGGTAAACAAAATACTTAAAATGAGTCTTATGAGTCTTAAGATGTTTGAATCAATTTTGTTTTATATGCACACAGGTACTAAAACTGCATCTTAATTAGAGCTGGTCAGTATATGATCTTAAATTACATTATGATTAATTTGATATCAAATAATTGTATATGTGCTGTACTTATTATAGCTTTAATTTAGCATAAAGTAGTTAATAATATTTTTGAATATTTTAATATTTCTTAATAATCCATTGATTTAAATATTTCATTAATTTTTTTATTATTTTATTTATTTATTTATTTATTTTTATTTTTTGGAAATTGATGAACTAAAACTACAAGATAAGATGGTTCATAACAACTGAATAAGTATGTCATCAATGCAAAAACAGAATCACATTATTTGAAGCTTAAAAACATAAGGCTCAAATCATATAAAGCAGATATAGGAAAAGCACACATTTCTAATGTGATATGATACTGTGATACCGTGCAGCTGTAGCTAAAACAGGTCGGGGTTCCTCTGAGGTGAGGCATTATGTAATGTAATCAGTTCTCTCGGCATTGAGCGGGAGTATTGATCCAGAGGGTCTTGTTCTTGTGCTCTGACACAGAAAAGGTGAGAGGAAATCCTCTGGCCTGAAAAGAGCAGACAAATGAAATGTTATATAGTCAGCCGGTGAGTAAGACACATTCGAGAGCTTCTCTAGCATTTAACAGACACATGTACTGTACGTTCTGGAATCTCTCTGCGTTTGGCGGCAGTGCAGCATCTTTGTTAGTTCAGAAAGACTTGAGGGACTTGTTTAACTAGAAACTGGTTTGTTCTGCTAGCAGATATACAGAGGCAATGAATGTCAGAGAATGTAGAAAGGAAACCTTTACTGATATTGTAGAGTGCGATTAGTTTGATTTGTGTGTGAGAGTGTGGGACGATCTATTCTCTGCCAAAGACTTGCAGTCATTGAACCGTCCCAGAAGCACATCCTGATGATGAATTTCTAAAACTTCATATTTGATGTATTTTTGTCAGTTGTACTGATGATCAAAGCTGCTCAGTGACAGCAAAATAGTTTCTGTGTTTATTTTTGATATCTTTGCGCTCAAAAAGTATTCTCGTAGCTTCGTAAAATTGATGTTGAGCCACTGATGTCACATGAACAGTTTTACCGGTGTCCTTACTACGTTTCTGGGTCTGGGAACATTCCAGTTGCGTTGCTGTCTATGAAGGGTCAGAGAGCTCTCAGATTTCATCAAAAATATCTTAATTTGTGTTCTGAAGATGAATGAAGGTCTTACGGGTTTGGAATGACATGAGGGTGAGTAATTAATGACAGAATTTTCATTTTTGGATGAACTATCCATTTAAATTGATCAAAAGTGGCATAAAGATATTTACTTATGTCACAAAATATGAATTTTGAACTTTCAATTCATTAAACAGTCCTAAAAAAAAAAAAAAAATCAAGATTTACACAAAAACATTAAGCTCCACAGCTGTTTTCAGCACTGATGATAATAAGAAATGTTTCTTGAGCAGCAAATCAGCATATTAGAATGATTTCTAAAGAATCATGTGGCACTGAAGACTGAAAAATTCAGTGTTGCCATCACAGAAATAAATTACATTTTATAACATATTTGAATAGAATACAGTTATTTTAAATTTAAATGAATATTAATTTAAATTAATATTAAATTAATTCATATTTTAAATTATTTTTTTTAAATAAAATAAATGCAGTCTTGATGAGCATAAGTGATTTCTTTCAAAAACATAAAAAAAAAACATCTTTCTGACACCAAACTTTTACACGGTACTGTATTTCTGAAATTCTTATAAAAATTTCTGAACATATTAAATTAAAAAAATAAATAAAACATATAGCGCATGACCAATAACAACTCAGTTCACCCAAAAATGAAAATACTGTCATCATTTACTCACCCTCAAGTAGTTCCAAACCTCTATAAATGTCTTTGTTCTGCTGAACACAAAGGAAGATATTCTGAAGAATATGGGAAACAGAGCAGTTCTGGGGCACCATTGACTTCCATAGTATTTTTTTTTCCTACTATGGAAGTCAATGGTGCCCCAAAACAGCCTGTTAACAAACTTTCTTCAGAATATCTTCCTTTGTGTTTGGCAGAACAAAGACATTTATAGAGGCTTGGAACTACTTGCGGGTGAGTAAATGATGACAGAAGTTTCATTTTTGGGTGAACTATCCCTTTGAAGTCATTGTATCACATACTCACTGATTGAGTATGTACTTGATTTAGCTTGTTACAGTGTAGATGCTGCTGTTATTTCGGCGGTGGATGACACTCATTTGTACTGAGGCCATGCAGCTCTCTGTGTCATTTTCCATTGCTCAGCCCTTCTTCTCACCACTTCACTTGTTTTACAAGGTTGTCTGATCCAACGATTGAATCTGCTCCGGTATCTTCAGCCCATCTCGACGCCCCACTGATACACAATATTTGTTTTTCTCCGTCCTTTGTTTCTCCACTCTTGTACAGGATCTGGAGAGGCGGCTCATTTTCATTTCAAACTGAGCGCTGGCTGCTCAGACGCTCAAGCGCTGCTGCGGACACTGTATTAAAAGCTTCATAAGAAAACCAATTCTATGTATTTCTACAGGTTGATCAGTGGCTCAGGAGGGACGATAACATTTGAGGGAGATGGGACAGTATGTGTGTGTGTGTGTGATCAGTTAGGTTTGAGCTTGAACATTTAGATTACACGTTCAGTGTAAACACATTCAGGATAAACACAAGCATGTTTTATGTATTCTTGGACAAAACAGGCATTCCTTGCCCATAGGTTAACACCATTAGATTCAAAATAGTGTGTGCTGTCATGTCTGATATTTAAAATTAATAATCAAATTTTAATCTACACTGTAAAAAATAAATCTCAAAAATAACAGAAAAAGTACTGGCAGCTCATTAAACGAGACATTATCCATTCATTTTCCAGACATTTCCATTAACTCTAATACACAGCACAATGCAGTGTAAAAATCAAAATACTTAATAAAAAATAAAAACACCTGTGAAAAAATCTAAAATATTTTGTAATGATTTTTATTTTTATTTTCCCCATGGTTTTAATTTTAGTTTTAGTTAAGTTTTACCTATACGTTTATTTTTATTTTATACTGCTTTGTCTTTTGAGCTAGGCAGCTATTATTGCAAGATGTAACTCTATTATCACCCAGTTGGAAATATAATTATGTATGACTTTATTTGCACACATACAGTGTACCTAAGTATAGGGCAATATATACTTTATAGCAAACCTTAGCTATTGCTTGTCTAATCTTTGCTTGTATCATCACAAAATGGAAACTGTTTCTCAGCTCCAAATTGCTACAGTAAATGTGACTATGAAGAATGAAGCTATTAAGATTTTATAAACATTAACATCCTGATTTTCTGTAAAGCTTCTTTGAAAGGCTCTATAAAAATAAATTTGCCTTGACCTGAACACCCGCTGATGGTGTGTCGTCACCACAGGAGCAGCTAATGAGTGTTTCACTGATGAAGCCACAGGGATACACAGTTTCAAGCAGAGGTGTCAGTCACACCAGACTCTTCAAGATGCAGAGGAAGATGACCAGCAAAGTCCATGTCACATTCAGAGCGGAGCAGGTAGCTGTACTTGACTTCATAGCCTTGATCGGTCTAAACACCTCAAACCAGGAGTCCTCAGAAACAGTCCTATGTGCAACAAACTAGTTGTCTCTGCGTGTTTAACTGGGATAAGAAAATCTATTGTAATACTTAAAAACATATCATATTTATATTTAAATCAAATTGTTGTCACACTATTTTCTGTATAACTCACAGGAATCTTTATTCTAAAAAGCCCTGTACAATTAAATTGTAATTTAAAATGCACCTTTTACAGTTTTAAATCTAGTATTGTTGTAAAATTTATTAAAAAAAACAAACAAAAAAAAAAACTGCTGACAGAAAGGCAAATATTAATCAGATATTGTTTATAATGTCATAATTAAAAAAAATCATTTTAGTATGTTAATAAATAAACAGCAATTATTTTGTTTTGAAAATATTTATTTAGTTATCTCTTGCTGTATAAATGTATTTTTTTATTCATAGATGGATTTTTTTTTTTTTTGGACTTTATATTTTAGCCCTTTTCATGGGAATGATCATATTTGCGTCTGTCTCTCCTCAAACCACCTCTCAGTGTTTATACTTCAGCTGTGTGTCTGTAAGCTTAGAAAAGTTAGCGCAAAGGTGTTTGTTCTAAAGAAGATAAGACAGCTGGATTTGGGCAAACAAGACACTGCTGAAGGCATTGCTGAGGCGAAACTCTTGTGTACATTGTTTTACTCAAACACTAGCTTTCTTTTTTTCTATTCTGTCTACTCTTTTTCTTATATAAAAAAACACTGTTTCTTTTTTCTATATTCTATCTACTTTTTTTCTTTAAAAAAACAAAAACAAAGAAAAAACAAAACCTTGCTATGTGTACTGCGTTAGGCTAACCGAGACTTTCATATCGCTGGCATGTTGTTGCTCTTTTGTTGGTTTTGATTGCTTCTATTGTCCTCTTTTGTAAGTCGCTTTGGATAAAAGTATCTGCTAAATAACTAAATGTAAATGTAATGTTTACATATGTTTACGTTTGTTCTTCCATATAAAAATGGAATAAGAATAAGACTGGGGCTAGTTGTCACAAGCGTTGTATCTCAGTAACGATAAGGCATTGGGGCAATGAAAAATAAGATGATACCTTTATTCAGCATATCATATTTTTTATATAATATCTGTTGGATAAAAAGTAAGGATACTGAGATATTATCATTCAGGCAAGAATCACCTGCATAAAGGCTGTACTGTTTTTATAAATTTCAGTTTGGAGTAAGTTGCCACATGTTGTCTCATTCATAAGTCATTTTGTCTGAATCAGGAGAGTTATATGCACAAATCAAGCACTGTTTACAAGCAAATGCAATTCAAAACAGTTCTAAACAAATACAGTACGTTTGTGGATAAAACTGCATGGACTTTTTTCACTGGACGAAGCGTTATTATGGAATACGGACTCGTTGGCCAGAAGGTTTAAGTTAAAAAGCTAAATGATTGATTTGTTTCTTACAAACATGCAGCTTTTTACTTCACAAGATGTTAATTGAGGGACTGGAGTCGTATGTATTATTGTAATGATTTTATCAGTTTTTTGGGCTTCTTACGGCTCCCGTTCACTGCAGAGGATCCATTGGTGAACAAGTGATGTAATAATAAATTTCTTCAAATTTATTCTGATGACGGAACAAATTCATCTACATCTTGGATGGCATGAGTGTGAGTAAATTTAAATTTTTAGGTGAACTATTCTTTGAAAGGCATGTGCCTTTACAGACTGCCTTTATTGACTGAAGGACAAAGTGTGGCAGCTAGCCACAGTCTCCACACAAAAGTTAAAATGTGTGAAATTCTGAAAGAAACTTGAAGTGCTCATACCTTTCTTTTGAAAACTCCTCCAAAAACCACTCAAAAGCATGTGCTGTGCACATTTCCCAGTGTTCTGCAGTGGTCTGAGACAGTCGTGCTGAATGGAGACTTTGTGAGGTGATCAGTGTAGAACTAATTAAAGGGCAAAATGGCTCAGTCATTTGCACCCTCCGCTCTCATGACACACTTGGTATTTAAGGAGCTTTACAGAAAAGCTGAACACCAACCGTGGAATGTTCCGAAACAGCAGACCTGAAAGCAGTGCCCAGAAAACTGTCTCTTGATAATTCATTTTTTGAAGGTTTTTTTTTTTTATTATTATTTATTATTATTATTATTATTATTTTTTTTTTATTTATTTTATTTTTTTTTTTGGTAATATACTATGTATTATACTGTGGAAAACAAAGGGAGATTATTTATATATATATATATATATATATATATATATATATATATATAATCTTCATGCAGCTTTTTTTTTTTTTCATACAATGGTCCTAGTTACAATGATAATGATACAACTAATTCCTAGTTACCATCCATCATGTTCTAAATAAATAAATATGTAAAGATGAGAATTAGCAGAAAATGTGAGATACTGTATTATATCAATATCTGAATCATGATATGATAATACTGTGATCATTTATCATTTATATTTAGTGTTTAGTGCATTTTTAGTGTAATTCAAAACTTTGATGTAATGCAATATTTTACTTTTGAACTTGTCATTCATCTGCATTATTTCACTCAATTATAGTTTTGTGTGTTCTGAGTTTGGTTTCTGGTCACATAGAAATAACTTCATTAATAATAATAATAATAATAATAATAATAATTTATAGTCAATCATTTTATAAAAGTGTGTGTGTATAATTAAAAATCCTAATATTATATATTATACTAATATCATTATTATGTTACATAATCATTAACATTGTATAATTATTTATCATTATTGTAGGGTAGATATATTGTCTGCTGATCTGATATTATAATAATTTTGAATATATTTTTTCTGTCTTCTAAGGTGAATGAGCTTTGTGTGAGGAGCAGACTGAAATTACGTTTTTATTCATAGAAAATTTTCCCCTTAATTGCAGCTTTTAAGAATATTCT
Source organism: Spinibarbus caldwelli (assembly GCA_039654775.1). Taxonomy (NCBI): domain Eukaryota; kingdom Metazoa; phylum Chordata; class Actinopteri; order Cypriniformes; family Cyprinidae; genus Spinibarbus; species Spinibarbus caldwelli. The sequence continues at coordinate 5,588,426 of CM077242.1, read as the reverse complement.
GTTTCATATTCTCAACCCAAACATATCATTAGGTGATTTTGTTTTTTTCAGGGTTTGAACGGCTAAAAAATACCTAAAATATTTCAGCCCAGAACTCTCTGCCGGTCTCCTGTGGTGTTTTATCCAGACAGGCTCTTTGATCCTCGTGTGGTGGTTTGACGTTTTTGTAGCTTTTCGTCTTTAATTTCACATTCCAGCATGAGACCATCCTATCAATCACAGCAACAATGGCCGTCTCTCTCAAATGCTCTTGAATGACAAATTGGAGCTGGAACGAGACAGTGGTCAGAGAGATATTTCCCAGTGCTGTCATAAGATCCCTGCACAAGAGACCGAGAGAGAGAAAAAAGATCTCATAGTTGACAAAACTACTGAACTATTGAAGAGAGAGTTGTGTTTTGTTGAAATAAGAACCACATTGCTTGCTTTTAATAGCTACAGTATTCCCAAAAGGGTTTTGGACATGCACTGGATAGTAAAATATATTTTATGATTGTGTAATATATATTTATTATGATTTTTTTTGCAAATCAAACTACTCTGGTAAAAAAAAAAAAAAAAAAAAAAAAACGACTGCTGTAATCAAAATTTTGCTACGACAGTAAATGCACATGTATCATAGTCCAGCAAAATATCCAGCACTGACAGGACTAAAGAGAGATGTGTGTTTGTGTGAGGATGCTGAGTGGAGAAATGATGGTGCTTGTACCGAGTGAGAGGCCTAACGTCCAGACACCACCATTTTGTGTTATATAGACCTCATTCCTCTGAGCTGACCGGTGTTTTGGCTCGGATGTTTAAGTACAGTGCTGTGAGAGAGAGAGCCTGACTACCTACATAAGTGCGACTATTTTCTGCACAGCTGAACAGGGGTGGAAAAAGCCTAAAGTGGTCATTACCTTTGAGAACTGGGGAAAAAAGAGAGCTTGATCAATCCAAAGAGAAAAGGCTTTTGAGAGAGGACAGGAAATCAAAAGGAAAACCAGCCAACATGTGACCTATAAGCTTTCACACAGCCTTGAATTTGACATTAGAACAGTCTGTCGTTGATCTCTTTTTAGTGAAACGGCTGTGTAAAGTGAGTAAAGGATTGAGATAGAGGGATGAAATCAGTGTTGATTGTTATATGAAAGCATTTTATTTTTTTTCTTTTGAAATTAAAATTTACACTCACACACACTATCTGTCAAAAGATTGGAATAATTAAAATTAGATTATAGACTTTTTTTGTAATGTTTTAAATGTCTCCACTGTTACTTTTGATAAATTGAATGCTTATTCTCTGAATAAAAGTATTAATTTCTTTAAAAAAACATGGATAATAATAATAATAACACTAAAGCAGCACATGAATGATTTATGAAGGATCATGTGATGTTGAAGACTGGAGTAATGGCTGCTGAAAATATATTCAAATATATTCAAATAGGAAAAAAAATATATTGTTATTGAAAGCAATTTATAAAAAGTCAGAGGCACAGAGGCAAAGAAAAAAGTCAGAAAGGGTGGAAAATGGCTATGGCAGACTACATTATGGCTGTTTTTGGTGGAAGAAACCCTGAGTAACATTATAAGGGAATAAAATGATACTTATCATAACTTATTTACCATAGTTTGTAATTATAATACTAAAGAGCAGAAAGCAGGCTTCACAGATTGTTTTTTTTTTTATATATACATCTTCAGAAACCTCAAAGGAGCTCAGACTGCAGGCGGGATGATATAGCAACCTTAATGTTCACCAGTTCTGCGTTTGCAGCTAAATAATCCCAGATCTGTATTCTGATGAAATCAGTTGTTGGTTTGTGCCCCTGTGGTTTTCTCTTTTCCCACCAATTTTAAGGTCCTTAGAGAGCAAAAGTGACCGCAGCAGGAGAGCCGGCGTCTAAAACGAGCGTTTCTCTGTCCTTCACCAGTGTTTTGTTGCACCTCGGGGGGAAAGCACAGTGTGTAAAGAGTCACAGGGTCTGAAACTACATACACTGACTCGCCTCTGATGCTAAAACTAATCTGTTAACACCTAAATCTGGGTTTATCTGCTGCTGTGTGTCAATGACATGAAAGTGCAACAGTGTTTGTCATTGCGAATGTGATGATGAAGATTAATTGGCTAAACTAAGAGCATTATAAATAGAGATCTAACAGATCTGTTTATACAAAGTGAACATGTTGTGACATCAGATCTGTTCGTACTTCGCTGAAAATGCGATTGTGAGTCCTGAAAATTTACAGATGTTACGAGTCATTTACGGAGTTTAGTCATCAAATGTGGTGGTCACTCCTATAGATACCTGAAATGTGTTGAAAGCAAAAATCTAAAGATTTTAAAGCAACTTTACGAAGCTAGTGTGCTGTATGTATTATTTTGCCTGTACTAAAGCATAAAAATACTATAATATGTTTGCAGATTATTAGTAAACATGCTAAATTCATATACTTGTTTTTTTTATTATTATTATTTCGAAAAACACTGCTGCAGCTAGTTATTCAGCTTTGAAATGTGTGTTCTGTGTCAGAATGTCTGTTTTTGTTTTGGTCTGTGTGATTTCACCCGCTGCCAATTTATCTAATAGTATTTTGACACCCCGGGTTGCCAGTTGTTGAAGCCATGGAAGCCAGCAAACGAACTGGGTCAGAGATCACAGATTCTACCAGACCTAAAAAGCCTATGTATTCATTAAAAAAAGCTCTATGACCAGAGTCATATTAAAACGTGGATAAATCAAATCATCAGCTCATCACCTTCCATTGTCAATTGCGCTCGTTCCTGTTGTGTGTCATTAATCTGGCAACCCACGTGAATTTGGACTACAGTACCCATTTTAGCCACTAGCTGTCAATATTACAATATTACAACTACACCTTTAAACTGTTTCACACTTAAAGATTTTAAAATGCTTCAAAGGTAAAAGTACATTAAACTTAAAATCTTCAAGCTTTCCCTCACTGCATTGTTACATTTTTTTGTTCACTGGCTGCTTTGAATAAAAATGCAGGTTGCCTAGCGCAGCCATTTATTATGTTTTCTTCCTCATATAAACATCTAGAACATTTTTCATTAGAAGCAAATCAATTCTGTGCTTCAGGTACAACACATCTATTTCACATGCTCATAAACACGTATGTATATAATGCATTGTATACTTGTTCAATCGATGTTGATTTATCAAGCCATAATGAAGACTAGATAATCCCACGCCTGGCTTTCCAGACTGACAGCGGGTGACCAATGAATAGAGTTAAATGTGAAAATAGTCATAAAATAAAAATAACTGCCTCTTAAGAGTCTTATAATGGAAGGATGGATATAATTGAGTGCTTGTGTGTGTGTGTGTGTGTGTGTGTGTGTGTGTGTATGTGTGTGTTCAAGTCAGAAAGAACGGGAGATTGTGTGTGTGTGTGTGTGTGTGTGTGTGTGTGTATGTGTGTGTTCAAGTCAGAAAGAACGGGAGATTGTGTGTTTGTGGTGTTTTGCATGCTCCCAGGCATTTCACAGTGTAAGGGAGCCATTTTATTGGCAATCACACAAATCTGCCACTTGCTCAATATTTAATGAGCTGAACAAATGAAGCACAGAGAGGGATCTATGGAGTCTCTGTATCAGCAATGCCGACCGAGAGGCCCGACTTCAGACCCGACACTCACATTACTGCCGACTACCCTCTTTTTCTGCCATTTTTCAGCTTTTTTGTTTGTTTGCAATAATATTTCTGAAACACCACATTATAGGAAAATGAAGTTGTTTGTGGGAAATATCAGTTTGTTAATGCTGATTTTAATTCACTTTATGGTTTATTATGAAGTATAGTGAGATCTCACAGTACTCAGGACCTACAAGTATGAGTGACTTAAACATCAGATTGGTGCATTATGACTGAATACACTCTGTAGAAAAATACTTGATAGCTGTATTGTTAAATTTATCTATCTTTATCTAACTTTATTTTTTTAAATAATCTTTTATTCTATTTTAATTTCTAATTATCTTTTTAAATGCACTTTAATTAGTAGGGTCATGATATATCACTATATGGCAGTTTGGAATAATACACAAATGTATTCATTTAACAAATAAAATTATGAATGAATCTAATGTAAAATTATTTTTAAAATTCTAATATTTATTTTTGTAAATTGATACTTTAAATGATAGGGACATAAGTTATATGGCAAGTTTGATAATAAATAACATATTTATTGATTTAATATTATTTAATAAAAGAATGAATGTATGAATGAACCAATTAAATTTCAATGATTTTTATAATTTCATTTTTTTTATAATTTTAATTTTATTTTATTTTTTATTGATATTTTAAATAGCAGGGACATTATATGTTATTTTAGCAGTTTAAAATGAACAAATAAATTATTTATTTTTAATTAATATTTATTCTACCTTGAATAATTGCTTTTATAAATGCAATATAATTACACATAATTTTATTATATTAGTTTATTTATTTATGTATGCATCTTATATATTATATTTTATTGGATTCTTTTAATATTAAGGTCATGATGTGTCATTATATGGCACTTTTTTTTGGATTGGGTGCACACTACGCTGCCAGGAAAAAAAAAAAAAAAAAGGAAAAAAGGTGCCTTTAGCTTATCACTTGGCCAGTACCTCAGATGTACACCTTAGTGCCTTATCTACCCCTAAAGGGAGCATATTAGTATCTTAAGACGATAAATGTACCCTTAAGGAAATAATATGCAACCTTTATGGGTAGATAAGGAACACAGGTGTACCTTTGAGAGTGCTGGTCCAGTGACAAGCTCATACTCCTCCTAAAGATACAATTCTGTGCACATTTTCCAACAGTGTACAGTATACACGTGACTTTGTAATAGTTTTTGTTACATGCTAACTGTGTAAGTATAAACACTTTTGATTCTGTGTATTGGTAAACTATTAGCATCTTGCAGCCTCTCCTCTAAACTTCATCTCTTCCTTGTCCCAGTATCTGATGGTATTATTGAGCTCAGATCTGTGATGATTTCTGTTCAGAAGTAAACGGGCTGTTTAGTTCAGTCTTCTCTGATGGTTCAGGGTGGCATTAGGCACAGATCGCTTCAATCAGTCACTGATTGGTTGCAGCGCGGAGGTGAGAATGACCTGTCTTTCCTTCTCTCAGCTTCAACCAGGCTGCATCCCAGTATACATAATTCACCTATAGGTGCTAGAAGAATTAACTCTGCTGATAAGTGAGTCTTGATAGATCCCTTTGTCTACGGTCCCATTTTTTTTTTTTTTGCCACATCTGAGTGAACTGAGAAAACCTACCGGCCTTGAAACGGTCCCAAACACTGGTGCCTATTCTGAGCTGTGACGTCAAAGACAGCAGACAAGGAATTAAATGTAAGTTCATTTTATGCATTTAAGAGCCCTAAAATGTCTCTGGCAAAACATCTACAATAAAATAGTGCAATATGCAATATCTGTATGTTGCATGCAAAAAATGTTGCAATTTTGAAAAGGTTGTAAATGGAGAAAGAGTTTTTTTTTTTTTTTTGCTTTTTTTTGTCTATATGGTGTAGTTACAGCATCTCAAGGGCAAACTAGGCCATGCTAACTAGCAAAAACTTGACCCATTGAGTCCAACAAATGAATTAGGGTTGTGTAACATACATAATTGAACTGAGAACGTCTAAATCCTGAATTTGGAATTGAGGTAGCAGATGGGATGCAGAATTGCAAGTCAAATTTAAATGTAAGGAAGATAATTAAAATTAAGATTGAGAAATATACAAATAACTGATTTCAAAGATACTTTTAACTAAAAAGTCAAATTTGTCAAGACAAGCTTTGAATGTTTGCTTTGACAAAAGCTTGTTCAAAAGTTTTGAGAAAAAAAAAAAGGTTTCAAGGTTTAAAGGCTTTACGAATAGAAAAATATATTATAATAATATTCATTCTAACATCCTTTTATTCAGCAAGGATGCATTAAATTGCTCAGAAGTTACAGTAAATACATTTATAATATGAAAAAGATTTCTGTTTTTAATAGAATTATTTCTGAAGGATCATGTGATATGGATCATGTGGTGTTCCTGTGGCTCAGTGGTAGAGCATTGCGTTAGCAGCGCAAAAGGTCGTGGGTTCGATTCCCAGGGAACACACATACCGATTAAAAAAAAAATGTATAGCAGGAATGCAATGTAAGTTGCTTTGGATAAAAGCGTCTGCTAAATGCATAAATGTAAATGATATTGAAGACTGGGTTAATGGCAGTTGAAAAATTTTTTGCTTTGTCATCACAGGAATAAATTACATTTTAAAATATATTCAAACAGAAAACTGTTATTTAAAATTGTAATAATATTTCATTGATGTTTCTGCTGTAATTTTAGTCAAACAAATGCAGCCTTGGTAACTATAAAAGACTTCTGGTCACAACTTATTTTAAGGCCCAATTTTTGCTATTTGCAAACCATTAACTACGACTTTTGCCTCAGTAAACTCGTAATTTGCTGGTTATTATTAGTTAGTAAGGCAGTTGATAAGTTTAGGTATTGGTTATAGGAATGTAGAATATGGTTATGCAGCATATATGCTTTATAAGTACTAATAAACAGGCAATATGTTCATAAAAAGCATGGTAATAAGCAACTAGTTTATAGTGAGAATTGGTGCCTATACTAAAATGTTACCAGAAGAATTCTTTCAAAAGCAACAAATCTTACAGACATTTAGAATTTTAGCGTATAATAACATCTATATGAATTGCTTTTTTTTTCATATTTAATAACTGTTATTATTTAATAACTTAATTAGTTTTTGTGGATCTGGGATGGAAGAACCCCTCTTTTACCAGAATGCATCTATGTTAAATATCTTCTATTTTTTTCTTCAAATGTTTAAGTTCCACACTCATAAATTCAAAGGGGGGCAATTATTCAATTATGAAATTTTGAGCAACCCTGGTTCACAGTCTACATTATAAAGCTATTTTCTTATGATATAATCAGTCTTTGAAGTCAGGCAGAGACTTCAGTGATGGAAACATATATGTCAGAGCACAAAAGTGAAAGAGAACATAGTCATTCACAAAGAAAACACAGCTAATATGTAAAAGACCACTGAGTAGGCAGAGTGTGTCTCCAGATCTACACAGGCAAATCCTCGAAAATCAATAGCACCTCCATTTGTGTGTGTGTGTTTAGGGAGGTAGGCCATGAAGGATCATGCTGTCAAAATACTATATCCTCATCTAAACAGCAGCTCCATTTCTTCAGGTGTCCTAATCCCTGCAGTCATCCAACTACAGCTAATTCACATCACCGACGGCCCTCGCTCACACTCCTCCCTCCCTTTCAGACTCTGCTTTTCTGACTCACGCCCCCGTCCCTTAGTCCTTAATCCACTCCATCATCTTCATCACTTTGTCTTCCTCCATGCATGTTTTTGAGATGACTTTCTCACCTAGAGGCTGGTGGATCTGGTATCGCTTTCTTATTCTGTTGGGATATTCTCATGAGACTGAACATATTCTCCGTCTTTACTTCCTCTCACTCTCTCTGCGCCCTCTTATTTTCTTGCTCATTTCATTTCTGTCCTCATTCTTATTCTCATATTGTATATGTTCAGTATGTCTCAGTATTCCCTCTTTCTCTATGCCTCCCCAAATCTCTTGGCAGTCTCTGCAACTTGCAGTCCAGTCCATCTGTTTTCATTCATTAGCACAGATCTGCTTCTCTGGCTATCTGACACCTTTTCACGTTGTACTGCACAATGTAATTAAGAAAGGCTGGGGAATCATGTCTGCGGATACTGGCCAGACGCTTTCTCAGCCCTCTTCACCTCCTCCTTGCCTTTCTCCTGCTTTCTCAGGTCTCTGGTGCCGAGGGCGATTAAAGGGATAGTTCAGCCAACAATGAAAATTTGGTCGTTATTTGCTTACCCTCAAGTTGTGCCAAACCTGTGTGCTGTTGTTTTTTGAGTAGAACACAAAATGAGAATTGTTTTATGTTTGTCAGGCCAACATAAATGTCGTGTGCTATTTTCTAAGTCTGCTGAAGCTATGCAACAGCTTTGTATGAACAAAAAACTGAAATTTAGGTTATCCACATATTAGGTTGTTATATGTTATATGAAAGTTTTCTTGGTTGAAGTTTCAAATCAAACATGGCACCATTTGATGCCTATATTTGATTTGTACACTCTTAAAAATAAAGGTACTTTATTGGCATCAATTATTCAATGAAGAACCTTTAACATCCTTGGAATCTTTCCTTTGCACAAAAGGTTCTTCAACAGTTCTTCAAAATATAAAAATGTTCTTCACACTAAAAAAAAAAAAAGGGGGATGGGGGATGGGGGGGGGGGGGGGGGGGGGGGTTTACATAAACTAATAGTTTATGTAGAAGTAAGAAAGAAGTGTCTTATGCTCACCAAGGCTGAATTAATTTGATCAAAATGCAATAAAAACATTAAATATTATCTCCTGTGATGCAATGCTGAATTTTCAGCATCATTACTGCAGTCTTCAGTGTCACATGATCCTTCAGAAATCATTCTGAAATGCTGATTTGCTGCTCAAGAAACATTGTTGTCAATATTGAAAACAGTTGATACTGTTACTTTTTTTAATACTGATTCTTTTTTTCAAGATTATTTAATGAATCGGCCAACCTTATGCCAGCACGCCTGAATGTGCAAAATAGTTTTCTGATTGGCTAAAAGTGTCATTTCTAGAACATCTATTTCAGCAATTATGTGTGATTTAAAAAGAAGATGCTTACAGCGCCTTTAAAACATACACATTTAGTTTTAAATGTTATCATGAAAGCAGCACAACTTCATATGAACATACATTTAGGAGTAGAAGAATGATGTAACATGCGAGCAATGCTTCTGAAGTAGCTATCTTTGTTTGGTTAGTCATGCCATCGTTTTGTGCTTTCTCAAAGTTTTTAAAGTCTTTTCCTGCTGACAGTGACCGAACATTGACTCCTGCACCTGTTCTTCAGCACCTTCCCATATGTCCATGAATGTATATTCTACACAAGTAAAGCTCGAACTGTCTCACCCATTACTCAGCGTTTGGGGTCGTCACACTACTGTGTGTTAGCTCTGTTTTAGCTGTCTAGGAGGATGCCAGATTTTGCTGAAAATTAACCATATTTCTAATCAGGCACCCAACTGAGGCACCCATCCGCTGTTGAACAGACTGGGCTCAGTGTGTCTCTGTGGCGGGCAGCTTGTGTCAGCATGTGTCTCCTCCACACAGCATCTCCAGCAGTGGATAGAGGACAGGCATTTACCCCTCGCCTTTCATTATGCCTTTCCTCTGAAAGAAAAATAAAGTGAAAGTAAAAACACTGAGTTGTTGGCCTGCATCTGCCTTAGTTTTGTAGGTTTTCGTCAGATTTTTGTAGATGATCAAACACAGAAGCTCATATGTGACCAATTTGAAAACTATAAAGGCTTGCTGGAATGTTCCAAATCAGTCATTTCTGAAGTTCCATTTCACTTAGGAATTGATACTGCCTTAGAAGGAAGTTCCCTATGTAGGCAACAGCCTGCTAGGCGTCTCACTAGGTTTTGGCTTGTTTGATCATATAACAGCTTTTTACATTTATATTTTCGTTAAAGTTTTCTGACTCCAAGTCTGATTCCAATAGACTTTAACACTGACATGTTGCTAAGTTGATAACATGATTCGCTAAGAAGCATAAAAACTTGTCCACCATGTAGATTTTTATTCTTTTAAGTTTCTTAAAGAACTCATGATGTTCTAGTTTTTTTTTTTTTTCTTCTTCTTTTAAGAAAACCATCTATTGTTGCCAGAAACCAAAACAATTATGGCCAATATCAGGGTTGTGACCATTTTAAAATGAATTTAAAATGCCTTTTTAAAATTCCAATTCAGTTTCTGAAATTGAACTGAATTTAAAATGAGGTAGCAAGGATGCTGATGATAGATCAAATAATAGAATGATAGATAGAATGACAGAACAATAGATGGATGGATGGATGGATGGATGGATGGATGGATGGATGGATGGATGGATGGATGGACAGAAAGATGTCCTGATGAACTGATGGATAGTTTAACAAAGATATTTAGATGGGCAGATAGAGTGATGTATGATGTATAAAACGATGGATGGATGGAACAATGGGTAGATGAATGGGATAGATAGATAGATAGATAGATAGATAGATAGATAGATAGATAAAATGATGGATAGATGGATAAAATGATGAATGGATAGATAGATAGATAGATAGATAGATAGATAGATAGATAGATAGATAGATAGATAAAATGATGGATAAAATGATGAATGGATAGATAGATAGATAGATAGATAGATAGATAGATAGATAGATAGATAGATAGATAGATAGATAGATAGATAGATAGATAGATAGATAGATAGATAGAACAATGGATTAATGATGGCTAAAACGATGGATGGATGGACAGAAAGAGAAAGATGAAATGATGGATGAATAGTTTAACAGAAAGATAGAACGGACGACATAATTAAACTTTGTCATGCTCTCCACACTCTTCAATCCTCTCCATCTAAAATAAACTCAATTATCGGCAGTGGTCTCTTCTTTGTTAGCTTGAGTGTGTTCTTTGTATTTGCTGTGAGAGTGAGTGACACGAGCACTGTTCTGGACAAACAGCCTCAGTGCTGAGAGCGTGTCCCTCTGACCGCATCTCACACTGCGACTGTGTCCAGAGCTGCCTGAGTAAACAGCACATAGATGAATTGAGCGCTACTACATAAATAAACCTGAACTTTGACCTCAGCAAATGACACAAAGAATAAGACACATTTTCGGCCCCTCTGGCGATCTCACATCAGTCGCTGCAGTGACTGGAATTGTAAACGGATCTTCTAAGTTTAGAGCACATCCCTGGAAATCTCACAGATGCATCTCTTACTCCATGAGCTGATGCTCAGAATTCCATAAGGAGTACCAACCTACTTCTCTTATATATGATTTTTTTTTGCAAGGAGACCAGAACAATGGTCTCCAGACCTGATTTGCAGGTGGAATTTGTCAATGTCAACAGAACTGAAGAGGAGAGCATCATTTTTGTGAGAAAGGCCCATCTGCCATCTACACTCATGTTGAAATGGAAGGTCTTCATAATGATGTGAATGAATATCTAATACACTCACTCCCAGCAGACAGCTGTGTCATATCCACTAACGATAACAAGAGACAAGTTCTCAGCAGACTCAGTGCTGTGCATGATTTCAGCCATTTTGATATGTTTTACCTTCAACTACATGGTCTCTCTCCAAAACCCGCCATCCAAAGATATGCCAGCAACCCTGAATGTGCAAAATGATGGCTGCTCTCCAGAAGCTTTTGTCTAGGTTACGGTTTACCTCTGCTGGTATGATGCAGTTACACCATTCTAAATTAGTCTATTTCCAGTAAAATATAAAATACAATAAAAATAAATTAAATTAAAATTTTTAATTAAAATTAAATTGAATTATTTTATTTATAATTAATTAATTAATTGATTGACTGATTGTTGATTTATTTATAATTATTTTATTAATTTAATTTTTATTAATGATTAATTGTTCACATATATAATATTTGTATTATTTATTTATTTGTATTTCATATTTAAGGGCTCTTAAAACATTCAATGGAATTGCAACGCATTCAAGTAATGCAAGTCATGTTGAAATGATATTGTTTATAAGATGAGCACACATGAGTGACAGCTACAGCACTATGAAGTCAGTTATCAATAGAGAAACTTTCTGATTTGGCGGTTTGTCAATTAAAGAAATACTTCACCCAAAAATGAATGCTTTACTGAAGGAAGCATTATTATGGTATATGGACTGGTATATTGGCCTGAAGCCATGGTTTACTTTGGTCATGTGGATTACTTATTGATTATTGTGATGTATTTATCAGCTCTATGGACTCTCATTTTGACGGCACCTATTCACTGCAGAGGATCCATTGGTGAGCAAGTGATGTAATACTAAATATTTCCAAATCTATCCTGATGGAGAAACAAACTCATCTTCATCTTGGATGACATTGAGAGTGAGTACATTTTCAGCAATTTTTCTTAATTTAGAGGTGAACTATGCCTCTAAAGAATGGTTGTTATTTTGATTGTTAAAATTATTATTGATCATAATACAACAGTGTAATTTAGCTTGTACATATTTTGTGTGATGTTAATGAAGAATAGTGATGCAATTAGCTTGAAAATACTGCTCACTTAGCTGTTGCATAAGAATATGGACTTTTCCATCATTCCCTACGGCAGCAAATACATTAATTAATTGATAAAGCATAAGTTAAACACCTAATGTGCATCTAATCAATTTTATTCCAACAAAAATCACTTGAATGCGCATCATGACATTGCAGTTTTCATAGTAATAAGTAGGAACTTTATAATGTTTTATTCTTGTGTGCTGACTTTGAGTCTGGTATGATATTTCTATCTGTCTGTGTGCAGGAATGGACATTTCATGTGTGGTACTGCAAAAAAACAAAAACAAAACAAAAACAAAAACAAAACAAAACAAAAAAAAACCTTTACAGCATCATTAAATTAAATATAAGTCTCACACTACTATTCTTTAGTAAAACAGCTTCAGCTGGCATGTTGCTGTTTAAACACTTCTTGTTTCAGAGATTTCTCCTTATGTTTCAAAATATGTCCTACACGTTACATCACCCCAGAAAACACCCACAGGCTGAGCTCGGTCCTGCCATTAAAAAGTTATTGCAGCTTATTATGATTTACTTTAAAGGGATCTCAGTCAGTCAGTGCGTCCGTCTCTTCGCTGTCCTGCATAGCGCTGACATGGAGCCATGTTCATTTGCAAATCTCTCCTCAGCTCTGGTAATAGGGCGTTGAATTACGGAGCAGTACTGGACAGAAAGCTTATTATATTTTGCTGTTGCATGCATGGCTTAGGAGAACTACCAGGAGTAGCGATTAATTGCAGTTTATTTGTTTGGGATAGTGATGTTTAATGAAATACTGTATCTGGTGCTTTAAATAAAATTTGTGAAACAAATCTGGCTTGTTGACAACATGACAGAAAAATTCAGAAGAGAAAGAATTTGCGTCAGAGAGGAAACACAAAAGGAGAAACTTTTATGCAGCTCTTTTCCATACAACAGCAGTTTCTAAAGATGTTTGTCTAAAAGTACAAAAATTGGCTTAAAAGTAGTCCATACAACTGATAAACTATATTCTGAGTAACCATTTGATATGTTTATGTGAGGAACAGTCCCAAACAGAAATCTTATAATCTTTGACTTCACCAAAGAATCTAATGTCATTTGTGATCATATTAAAAAAACAAAAACAAAAACAAAAAAGTTTAGGAATAACATGCAGGTCAGTTTTATTTTAATATTATACATTTTAGTAATATTTAGATTTTAATTTTTAGTAATTTTATGTATATTTTTGCCACTTTTATTAGTTTTTCTTGTTTTTAAATATTATAGTTTAATTTGTTTTTATTTTAGTTTTAGTTTGTATTTATTTCCAGTTATTAATGTTAGTGTTTCAACAGCTTGATTTTTTATATAGTTTTATTTAACGATATTAATCCTGTAACAGTTGAGTAAATAATTATAGACATTTTAATTTTACCTTTTATCTTTGTCTATTGCTTTAATCTGGCTATTGTTGTGCTGTGCTAAAAATTAATTAAAAATGCTTGTAAATTTCTTGTGCTATATCGTTACCAAATATTGGATTATTTTGGACCAAACATTTGGATTCTATTGGATATCTTTCTGTTAGCTTGTTTTCTTGCAGTTAGCACAGGTTTTGAATTTGAATCTGAGTTTATGCAGTTTTTGTGTGAAAAATGCCTTATTATTATTATTATTATTATTATTATTATTATTTTATTTTTTTTGGCAATCTTCACTCAAAATCAGAGGTGTATGAGTTCAGATTAATAAGGGCTAAGATCAAACCATTCCAAAAAGAAATACAAAACCTGTGCTATTTGCAAGAAAACAAACTGAAAGAAAGATTGAATCCAATGTTTGGTAATGAAATAGCATTCGTTGTTCCAGAGATTCATGAATATTAAATAACATGTTACATCATTATCATGTCAACAAGACTGGAGAGAAAATTAGGAGAAATAAAAGACTAAATGAAGGAGAAGATGCTTTTAGAACAGGCTGGAGTGACGACACTCTTGGCTTACTTTCAAATATTTTATTTTCAACATTTCTGCTACAACAACTTTCTGCTGTATTTTGGGCCTAATTAGTACATTTTCTTAAGGATAAGAGGATATTTTAGTATGTACAAAGTGCATAATTAATATACCCAGAAAGTTAAATGTCCTCTGGGTGTTAAGTGTTAATTGCCTTGGCAAATTAACATACCCGCCCTACCACCTCACTTCCTGAAAATTGCTGAAATACACACCACATCTATTCAGAGACAGAGGGAAAGAAAATGAGAGAGGCAGATAGATTTGTGCCTCACTGCCCAGTCACTCAGTCAGTCAGTGCTTGTATCTGGAAAATGCTGCTTTCATAAACTAAAATATTGAGAAATATTATTCAAATTTAAAACTACTGTTTTCTGTTTGAATATGTTTTAAAATGTAATTTATTCCTGTGATGAAAAGCTGAATTTTCAGCATCATTACTCCAGTCTTCACTGTCACATGATCCTTCAGAAATCATTCTAATATACTGATTTACTATAATCATTATCAATGTTGAAGACAGTTGTGCTGACATATTTTTATGGAAACCATGATTTAATTTATTCAGAATTCTTTTTTTTTTTTTTTTTTAAGGGTTTTGAAATAGAAATCTTTTGTAACATTATAAATGGCTTTACAGTCACTTCTGGTCAAAGTAGCACATCCGTTCTGATGAAAAAAAAAAAAAAAAAAAAATATATATATATATATATATATATATATATATATATATATATATAAATATATATATATATATATATATATAAATATATAAATACTGACTTAATCTCAGGTGTAAAATACTGAAGCATCTTAACACATCCTTGCTGTGTTTATTATTTATTAATTTATTTGATTGGATCTCATTTATAAATAGTACAATGCACTTTCATGTTATTGACTGGAGAGTCAATAAATGTTTTGAGATCAGAAATGTTACGAAAGGGCCTTGAGCGGACTTTTCATCCTTCACAGTTTTATTCTATTCAGTTCGATTCATTTCAGATGTGTTTGTACAGTGTGATCATCTCTGCGGTTGCACTAAGTTTAAAGCTTGCAAAATGAATAATGTAATGTGATGAATATGAGCAAAATTGTATGATGTCTTACACTGTTGCAAAGTTCAACTTGTGTAGGCAGCAAAAAACTAACCTTCTATACATGTGCTTGTGTTTATGCTCTCTTGTATTCGCATACAATGACTAGAAGTGAAAGGAACAGAAAGTCTATTGTGGCCCCTCCTGAAAAGAGAAGATTGTAAGATCATATTGCCAGATTTGTCCTTCATAGTTCTCTCACAATGTTTTCTCTCTTGATTCTACAATGGGTGATATGATTACATCTCCTGTTATCGCTCTGGTCTTAGCATCAAAAGTACAGTCATTTGCCTACTATTTTATGTTACTTTCAAAAATTCTCAAACTTCTAATGTAATACTTGTATAAATTGTTCACAAAAATGAAATGTGTTGCGGTGAAGTTAACTTTAAAGGGATAGATTACTCAAAAATGAACATTGTGTCATCATTTACTCATCATCATGTCATTTCAAATCCATGTGACTTTCTTTCTTCGGTGAAACACAAAGAGGAAATTGTGAATAATGCACTCCTCGCACTTCCCATGAAGTTACAAAACTTCAAAAAATTATGCAAAACACCATAAAAGTGATGATAAAAAATATCATCTAAATTGTCTTGACTTGAATTTGAAGCCAGGCAAAATTGTAGTTTATTGAACAGAATTAGCAGCTATTAATTTATGTTTGACAGTCATTCATAGGTAGCCATGTAAGTTTGTGGGTTCAATTCCCAGGGAAAGCAAGAGCTGATCAAATGTAAATATGTACCTTGAATGCAATGCAAGTCACTTTGGATGAATGCATTTGCCAAATGTGTAAGTGTGAATATTATAATGTTATGACAGTGACCGATTTTTGGATGTTTTTAACAGTGTGAAATTTTTACAGTGTGTCATCTGCAATGACTTCTAAAACACAAGCTAAATTTGGATTAGTATACTACCACATTTTTTATTGGATTAATATTATTTATTATTATTGTTTTATTTTAGTGATTAATATTTATGGACCTTTGCATCTTAATTTGGCAGATTGCATTGATTTTATATCTTTAAGGTGATTGCTAATACAATTGCAAAGCTCCAAAACATGCATCACCTTTATTAAAAATATGACTGGTTCTTTTAAACTCAAAGCAATAGGACTTAAGTTGTGTTAAAAAAAAAAAAAATAAATAAAAAAAATAAAAAAAATCAATGAGTGAGAAATTGTTATTAGAAACATTATTTGAAGTAGAGCCACATTTTCTTTAAAGCAGCAGTTCATCTTGAAACTGTGACTGTAGACAGTTACTGTGTTTATTGCAGCAAGCCTCTAGAGCCATGTTTCTTTTTAAACCTGTTATCTGTTCTGTGTGTGTGAGAGTGAATTCATATGTGTGGGTTAGTCTGCAGGACTGAAATGGACATGTTGAGGCTCAGTCAACCAGATGACTCGTCAGTCAGCCACATACACACACACACACACACTTACAAACACACACAGGTCCATCTGCTCCAGGCTCAGTCTGGCTCCAGCTCTCAGTAGCCGTGCCGGAGACAGCAGCTCAGACGTGGGGAAGCTGCAGGCTGCAGGCGCTGGGAGGTGATAACAAGGTGGTAACAAGGTGTAAGGTTTGCAAAGGTCCACTCCAGCACTGGTTGTGAGGTGACACCTCACATCATATTTAATCAAGATTTGTGGCATAAACTAGAGAGTACAGACATTTTATTTTCCGATTTCTGACACCCGTGGGGGCTGAAGATGTCATTGTGATAGGTTTTATTAAGGGCAATGGTCTACATCCACAGCTAAATTTGTAATGTTTGGGGAAGTGGCATTGAGGTATGAGTAATGTCCCCTCCAATTGTTGTGTCTACTGAGTAAAACCTGTTTCTATTGGCCAAACCCTTTGACCATCAGAACAGAAATAGTCAGTGTTCCAGTCTATGTACCATTCTTTACTAGACTTTAGAAAAAAAAAAAACTAAAAAAAAAAAATACTTATTTTCCACATGACCAAATAAATGATGAGCAATGACAAAATTAAGTTCACAAGATGTTGAAATAACAAGAAAATAAGATCTAAAACCATATTGAAAATAATAGTTTTGCACTTCAATCAGCAAATAAACAAAATTTTAGAATTTGAAAGAAAGAAAGAAAGAAAGAAAGAAAGAAAGAAAGAAAGAAAGGAAGGAAGGAAGGAAGGAAGAAAGAAAGAAAAAAAGAAAAAGAAAGAACACTGGTTTTTAGTGAGGCAATTAAATTCACCAAAAACAACAACAACAAAAACACTTAATATTAAATAAATATGAATAAATCACAAGAAAATCACATCAAAGAAGATGAGCACCAGTTTTAATGTAATTGTTTCAGTTTTTTCAAATTTTGAGTAAAATGATGATTTTTTTTAGATATTCAAAAAAAAAAAAAAAAGACTGAAAAAGACTTTTCAGTCTTTTTCAGACTGAAAAGTCTTCCTGAAAAAGACTGACACTTTTATTCAGCATGGATGCAATATATTGTTCTTTTATAGTGTTCTGTTATGCTGTTCTTTTAAACTTTCTATTCAGCAAAGAATACTGAAAAAAAATTATAAAAATTTCCTAAATAAAGACATACATACATAAGCAGCAGAACTGCTTTCAACATTGATGATATTAATAATAAATGTTTCTTGAGCAGCAAATCATCATATTACAATGATTTCTGAAGGATCATGTGACACTGAAGTTTATTTTACTGAATTTTAAAATATATTAAATAGAAAACATTTATTTTAAATTATAATAATATTTCATTACTACAACATTTCATTAATTATTATTGTTTTTTTACTGTATTTTTAATTAAATAAATGCAGCCTTGGTGACCATAAGAGACTTATTTTAAAAACATTAAACAATTGTAGTGACCCCAAACTTTTGAACAGTAGTGTAAATGGTAATTAGATAGGATTTAGATGTTTTGACCCCGCTTCATATACACTTCGAATAATTTCTCCCACTGAGAGGATTTTCAAACACCTCTTTTAGGTTCTGGAAACACAAGCCATGGCTGAAGCCTGATCTCGTGGACAACTCTACTAAAAGTTTGTGACCCATTAATACGCACATTGATTCTGGAACATTCCTTAACCCTGTTAGAAGAGTTAGACTTGATAAGTCAACTGTCAATGAAAATATCATATTCATGACATGCAAAAGGAGACTACACAGAAAAGTTGGGGAAAATGAGATGAATCTAGGAGGGCTGGATGTATCTGATTTCTCGTTAGAGAAGGAAACACAAGGGGCCACTCCTCTCCACGGCACCAGTCATCTGATTGTCAGGCAGAGCAGAGGGCGACTCTCAGCTCTCGATTGCATATAAAAACAGGCTCGCTGAGAGCTTTGGGGAAATGGGCTGCGACCTCTTGAGAAAAGCAATGTTTTTCTCCTCTAACACGAATCGTGCTGCATAGGAGCTCATCTCGTGATTGTCTATCTGGTGACAATGTCTTAGACCCCGTGTGAGGATTTGTGCACGTTGTGGTCCCGTCTGAGACCCAGAACCATAACTCATCTGTTCCTCTCAGCACAGCTTTGGAAAAGAGCTCCATCTCAGTATCAGATCTCAAATGAGCAGTTGGGTTTAGTGAAGGAAACATCAGGTTCTGCTAGACTGAATGATTGAAGCCTGTCCTGGAGGTCATCATGAGAGTAAACAAGCACAAATGGAGAGTGAACGGCTGTCTAACAGCCAGATTTCTTTAGAAGGATTCAGACTGGTAAAAGAACATGCCGCTCTTTGTTTGTCTTCTGCAAGTTTAGCATCATTAACCCAACATTAAAGCTGCAAAAAAGGTCACTTAGCAGTTCACCAAACAAGCAAATTATTCTAGACAATAGTTGTACTGCTCTATATAGAAAGGAACTCTTGAAAGGGTGAAACGTCTGTGTTCTTCATAATTTTCAAAATTACAGGCTTTTAATGTGTCATGTTCAGAATCGACAAAATATAGAAAACAGCTTTTTCTATATTCTATGACATTCAGATTCATAAGGTCAGATCATCATAATAATTGGGAATTCTGATGCATTTATTGTCATGCATCAAACTAAAGGGGATTTGAGAACCTCAGATCGTGTTTTGGTCCATTTTGGGTCTCTTCCACTCTGACTCTTGTTTGGAACTCAGAATATGTTAATTATAATATAAATGTTCTTATACAACTACTTTAAAAATAAATAAACGTATTTATTTTTTTTATTTATTTTATCATTACTGATGTTGGTGGTGGTGAAAAATCAAATTTAAAGGTCTGTTTATTCATTTTTTATATGGATCTTAATTGTTCTTATATAAATACTTTACAAATAAAATAAAATGTTATATAAAATTTAGTGCTGTCAAATGATTAATCACATCCAAAATAAAAGTTTTTGTTTACATAATATATTAGTGTGTACTGTGTATATTTATTATGTATATATAAATACAAACACATGCATGTATATATTTAAGAAAAATATTTTGTTTATATATTAAATATATTTATATATAATATAAAATATAATAATATAAATATAGAAATGTATATACATGTAAATATTTTCAAAATATATACTGTATGTGTGTGTATTTATATATACATTATAAATAAACAGTACACATACATATATTATGTAAACAAAAACTTTTATTTTGGATGCGATTAATCGTTTGACAGCACTGATAAAATTGTATATTATTATTATTATTATTATTAAAAATTACATTTTACATTATTTTTGTATTTTATTATTATTTATTATTATTATTTAAAAATGCCATATTTCCACCAAGCAACATACTGTATTTCAGGGCTGCATTCGGCAAACGAGCCGAACTGAGATGAATGGGAATGCATATGAATAAATTTCTCCAGATATTATAAACCACTTCCTTTGGAGCGTTTACTTTGCCAAAATTCTGGTGAATCACTCTCATTATCCTGGAATATGAACCCTTTTACATCATTTTCCAAACACCTGACCAGGCTACAGGCATATATTTATATTCTAGGTCAGAATTGTTTGTCATCTGGCTGACTTTCTCTCTATCTGTCATTGGAATTGACTTTTGGTTATTCAGCTTATAGCGTGTGCAGTTCAATTACTCCTCAGGTTTTGAGCCAACTCCCCTTTTAGAGAACAATATTATCCATATGATCTCCAAGGGTCATATTAATGAAGACAGGAAAAATAATGAATTTATTTTAATGGAGTTCTCTAAATTTTTCTCTTTCAAAAATGTGCATTTCATATAAGGTTTAATGAATGTGTCGTAACAGTTTGCCAAGAGTGTATTGATTGAGGAAGCTTGCGGATTTCAATGAGTCAGATGTTTGCATAGCCTGTAGGAAGGCAGTTTAGTCCTGTTGTTGAGCTGTTTGATTTGCCAGAGCATGCTGATCTCTCATTATCTCACCTGCTGCTGAGATTTTAAGCAGTTCTTGTATTTTCTCCATTGATGAAAAGTGTAAGGCTTTTCAGTTAGCCAAATTAAACACATCAATCAGACGCTATGTTTAGTTTTTCAGCAAAATTCCTGAAAAGAAATTCAGAGTCTTTAATGTAACTGGGATTCAGACTGAAATAGGCCAGTAAAGGAAGCAATTAAGTCTGAGGGGATCCACACAACCAAAAAAAACAATAAGTCATCGCTACTGTGATGAACATGTTATTTCGTCTCTCTTCCCATTTTAATAAATTATGATATTAATTTAGTTTTATTATCAGAATAACACAATATTCATGGAAATGTTTAGTTGAAGCTCACACATCTTATGGATATCCAGGCAAACATTTCTTTTGAACTGTTTTCTTGTGTGACCTAAAAAATTTCTCAGACTCAGGCCATCCAAGATGTAGACGAGTTTGTTTCTTCATCTGAACAGTCTTAGAGAAATTTAGCGTTACATTATTTGCTCAACAATGGTTCTTCTGTAGTGAATGAGAGTCCAAACAGCTGATAAAAACATCACAATAACCCACAAGTAATCTACTCGACTCCAGTCCATCAGTTAACATCATGTGAAGTGGATATCTGCATGTTTGTAAGAAACAAATCCATCAAGGCATTTTAACTTTAAACGGTTACTTCCGGCAAAAATCCATAAGTCCATAATCCATAATAACACTTCCTCCAGTGAAAAAGTCCATCACCTGTTGTTCTCTCACATCAAAGTCCACTGATATATTTGTTTAACACTGTTTTGGACTGTTTTCCCACATAAGCAGTATTTAATGTGTATATTTCTCTCCTAATTCAGACGTGACGTCTTTCTCACTGGAGGAAGCTGTATTGAGGACTTGTATTTTGACCAGAAGAACAGGTTTGAAGTTAAAACATAATGATGAGTTTATTTCTTAAAAATACACAGTTTAATTGATAGACTAGAGTCATGTGGATTACTTGTGATGTTTTTATCAACTGTTTGGACTCTCATTCTGATGGCACCCATTCACTGCAGAGGATCCATTCGTGAGCAAGTGATGTAAAGCTAAAGTACATCACAATAAAAGTGAAAGTGTTTTGGGACCAATGGCTATGATGCCATAAAAATACATTAAAATATTCCTTACAACTTAAATGTTATATTCCAAGACTTCTGAAGCCATATGATAACTCTTTGTAAAGAATGGACTGAAATTTAAGTTGCTATTTACTGAAAATCATCCTTGACAGTTGTAGTCACCTTTGACTTTCATTGTATATAATATAGCAGCTTGGAGGTTTTGGTTTAACTCATTTTGTTTTCTACAGAAGAAAAACAATTCCTTTAAATACAGTGCAAGTACCGAGCTATGTTGTCTTTAAGCCTCTTTAGCACTTCAGATGTAAATTTTTCTTAATATTAACTCATTTGTAATTTCACTGAACACCCAGCAAGCCTGTAATGAGCTCCTGATGTTGACAGTAATGAGGATCTCGGTGGTCCAGTCACATAGAAGACATGTCCACACCCCTGCTCTGTCTCTCAGACTCTCTGCTCATTACCGCATGCTGTTACGGTGTGGTTTTACACCACTAGTTTGCTATCCTGATGCCTCCAACATATACCTATCGACACACGTCCTCCGTGTTTCTCAAGCACTTTCTGCACAGCTCTCCCCAAATAATCAAGAGCAACCCGCCGTGAAATGAATGTCCCTCCTATTAAATATTTGGTTTATATTTGGAATTAGCATAGAAAATGCAATTAAAACAAGAACTTCTGCTTGTAGATTGTGAAATGGTGCATTCTGATTAAGATTCTTTGGTTTTAATTAGCTAGTTTTGTTGAGCCTTTGAATAAAATGTAATCCTTGGATGACTTTTCTGGCAACATCAGACACTCAGAGACTGAATTAACCTTCCCATGTTTGATTGCCAAAAGGTAGAGTGTGTATTGCAAGAACGTTGTCCGGCTTGAAGCATCTGTAGGTCAATTACTCCTCAACATTTGAGCCAAATACTCTTTTAGAGAACAATGCTATCCATGTGAACTTGAGAGGTCACATTAATGAAGACAGAGAAAATTATTTCGAATTAACCTCCCCCATATTTCATTGCCAAAGAAACATAAAACAGGAATAATTAGCCGCATACATCCTGAAGTGAATGAATGAATGAATGAATGAATGAATGAATGAATGAATGAATGGGGCATATTGTACTTTTTGCCGTAATTTTCATTTTCAAAATCATAAAACATACTAAATTTGAGATAACTAAAAATATATAAGAATTAAATCTAATAAAAAATTTATATTATATTATATTATATTATATTATATTATATTATATTATATTATATTATATTATATTATATTATATTATAGTAGTACATAAATAATACTAAAATAATACTGGATAGCTTGTGGCATTTCTGAAAAAAAAAAACTTCTAGAGGTCAAGAGGTCAAAGTCCATATTGCAACCAGTATGTGTTTTGTGTATGGATAGTTTAAGATCATTTGCATTGCTGTATTTCTGCATTTCTCAACTTAATGGATCCATCTGATTCATTCTAGCCCTTCTTAATAATCACATTCATATTCTTATCTCAGCTCTAAAGATAATCATTTTCCTCCCGGTCCTTATCAGTTTAAACTTCAGTCTTCTCATCTGTGAACAATTACCTATCGTGTTAACTCTAGTGTAGCAGCATATTTGGTACGATGACAGGTATGAAAAAAAAAAAAAAAAAATACAGTAACTGGAGCCTATAATGGTCTGTTGACATTTTCACCGGCAAACACCAGTTCCATGTTTTCATTTTGTAGGATATGTGTTGAGTTGTGTTGCCAAACCATTAAACACACTGATGTATCCGTCAACACAGGTCTATTAGACCTTTTGTGCTTTTGATAAACCGCACAGTTCTTCTGTCTATCAAACGGTTCATATTTACAGCCAGGCACAATGGAACTCACAACATGTCCTGCATTTCAGCTCCATTTAATTACTAATTATTTGTGTGATTTATGTTATTTGAGATGTACGACCTCATTTGCACATTGTGCTGTAATGAGTGAAAAAGATTTCATGCCTACACACCTGTCTCCATGTAGGTGGATGTGTGGTTAGAGCCACAGCATTCAGAAATGTTTGTTTCTGTGCTATTCACTCATAAGAAACAAAAATCACAATAGAGACCTCTATAAAAACTCAATTACAATTACAATTACAATTACAAATTAAGATTTTGCATGTCTCCAAATAAGATGTCTCTCCTGAGAGAAAGAACCCTGTAATATTATATGTATCTCCTCTAGAGCTTCAAAGGAGATCTCAGCAGTGTCTCAAAGTGAGCTCAGTTTTGCCAGGATAGTTTACAATCAAAAGTCTTTATGTAATTTTAACTCATGTTTTCATCAAATTGTTTTATCCACTTTATTTTCTTTATATCCTTACTGTATGCCAACAGCTCTGTAATTTATGTCTGTTTTCATTTCTCTGAAGGAATCTTGGGAGAAGCATCCGAGATAAAGATACACTACTGCACT
Organism: Spinibarbus caldwelli; assembly: GCA_039654775.1. NCBI lineage: Eukaryota > Metazoa > Chordata > Actinopteri > Cypriniformes > Cyprinidae > Spinibarbus > Spinibarbus caldwelli. Next base: position 5,564,140 of record CM077242.1, on the reverse strand, counting down.
ACTGGGACAAAAAGTGTTTATTTACTTATTTATTTGTTTGTTTGTTTGTTTGTTTTTAAGAAATTGATATTTTTCATCAAGGATGCATTAAATTGATCAAAAATGACACTAAAGATGCTATTTCATGCACAAAACATTTCTATTTCAAATGAATGCTGTTCTTTTGAATTTTCTGTTCATAAAAAATTCCCAGAAAAGAAAAAAAAAAAAAACAAAAAAAAAAAACTGTATTACTGTTTCCACAAAAATATAATAATAAAAAAGCACCAGAACTTTTTTTTTAACATTGATAATAATAATAAGTAAGGTTTCTTGAGCATCAAATCAGCATATTAGAATGATTTCTGAAGAATCATGTGACTCTGATGCTGAAAGCCTTGCATCACAGGAATAAATTATATTTTAAAATATATTTAAATAAAAAACAGTTATTTTAAATTGCAATAATATTTTAAAAATATTACTGTTTTTGCTGTATGTTTGATTGAATAATGCAGCTGTGGTGAGCATTAGACTTATTGTTAAAAAAACAATACAATACAATATGAAAAGAATTCCAAAACAGCGCCGATGGTCGTGGAAATTTCTGTGGGTGATTTACTGACAACGTGTAAATTAAAGAACAGATCTTATTTCCATAACGACCAACACAATCTACCAAGCGCAGCGCGAAGTATAGCGTAAGGATATGTTCGGATTCAGATAATGTGTTCTTCTGGCATTCCAGATAAATTAATATGTGTGGAAAAAATCCTCTCCCTTCTACCACATGCTCTCTGTTCTCTGCAACAAATGCAGCCATTTCAAGCACAAAATAGTTTAAGACATGCTTTTAATTGGGTGTTAAATAATGGCGCAAATATCAGTCATTTGACAAGTGCAAACGTTAGTAAATCGCGTTGCGTGATTCGTTTTAATACTCTCCTCCCATAAATTTTGCGTCTGAAGGGAAACTTCTATAAATGCATGTTCAATAAGGGCAGGCGTAAAACTTGCATCTTTTCAGCCCCAATTCTTGACTGCACGCTTTTAGTAAATCCTGACAGTACTATTTTAACGCTTGCACTAGTGCAAGCTGTTAGTAAATCTGGCCCTAAGTCTTCTGAGCTCTGAAAGAGCAACTACAGAGCAATCTTTTTTCAAGAATATTATCTGAAAAGATGCTTCCCTCTTTAGATGGTCTAAAGAGAGAAGCATTTTTTTTTCAGTCAGTACTCCTGAAAAAAAACAATCCCAGATGTTTTTTCCAGTTCAAATCAATTGAGTTGCTACCCACATTCATAATACAGCTGTATTATTTCAGTCTGTTAACAATTGACTCATATGTGTCTATTTTTATTCCTGTTGAAGAACATCTGAGACAACATTCATACTTACAATGAAACTAAGAAATCTCCTGAGCTATGAAAATCAGCATTTGAACAATAAAATCTTCCTGTGGGTGTTCATGACGAATGATCAAATAAACAACTGTAAAATTGCATTTTTATATCAATGTTAATGAGTCATTTTGGTAATCGGCACTCATTTTAATAGCATCTCAGAGTCACAGTGTTACACTTTTCAGGGGAATCACCTACATATAGTTTATTTATTTTATCTGGGAGAGAAGGAAATATTGTAACTGAATAAGCCGCCTCTAATATCTAAATAAAATATTGCATTATATGATAAATGCAAAAAGTTCTCCCTCTTTCCCCCAAAGTAAACCTTGCTGTCGTGTCTCTTCAGGCAAGTTTGTGATTACAGGCATCATGCATCCTTTTGCTGGGCCAAACCTGGTCAATATCGAGTTTTCTTTTGCGATGCCTCATGCAGGTGCTGGATAAAAGCCGAAATTAAGTCGTCTTCAGTGCAAAGTGTAACGTGTGTTACTTTCCTCCATCTAGTTGTACTTATTGACTCTTTACTTTATCAACGCTCATTTCTCATCAGCACTTTCCCGTGGACCTTCGACTGGCCATCAGCGGGGACGTCTGCAGAAACGGCCCTCTATCACCTGCTCTCAGCTGGTGCTGATGCCTCTGATCGGAGCTTTGAAAGGTGTTACCGTAGTAACCACACTTCCTCAGCAGTGCACCGTTAAAGGCTTTTGATTGATGGTCCAGAATCGTGACTGTCAGCGGACGGCAGCTAGCGTCTCACTGAGCAGCCTTTTGGGACTGTAAAGAGTTGATCAGTGAGGTTGGCTAGTTTATTTAGATATTTGTTTTGTTTTTGATATTTTTAGGACTGGGGCTTTAAGGAGCATGTAGTTATAGATGGATTCACAAAGATGATTGTAGCACGCTGACAGCAGCATGAAAGTCTGTTAGCACGGTAAACTCTTTCTCTCGTTCATAAATTCATCATTATTAATGACCTCAATAGAACCATCAACCATCAAAGCACCACCTGTGTAACAAAAATACATTTCATCACAGTTACTGTCAGACTTCAGACATCACGGTTCCATTTATTCCATTTTTAATTTTTTTTTTTTTGTAAAGAAGTTTCATAAAATTAAAAGTTAAAAATAGTATAATCTGTTTATCTGCTGAATGATTGTTAATTAACCAGTAGATGGCAAAATTCAGGATGGAAATTTGGCTGATCCTTATTGCGATCACGGATGGCATCGCAAAGTTGATTCTGTGGTTATTTTGTCTAATATTTTATGTTTTTATTTACAATATTGTAGATTTCTGTAGCAAACAAGAATCTATAAAGTAATTATATTTTGAGACTTAAGGCCCTGATATACTTCAAACGAAATCGAAGAATGAACTGATATGATGTCATTTCGAACAAAATCAGGCCAAAGCGAAGTTCGTTTTGAGTTCGTTTCAGCAGTTCGAAACAGCTCACCAAAGCGAACTTTCTGGGGGAGTTCGTTTGGCTCCTAAACACCTTTGGGCTACCATTGGTCCAAGGCGATTGCACAATCGGTGGGTGTGTTCTGGAACTCCGCCTTCTTTGATGCGCAGTTTTTTTTCGCCGGTTTGTTTCTCATTCTCATCTCCAAGTCACTAGCAACATAAATACACTGTGTCGAATAGCTGAGCTGCCACAAATATATCCACAACTTTACGATCGCTCGCGGGAGAGACTTTTAAAGATTCAGAAAAAGCATTTAATTCCTAGAAAGAAATTGCAACGAAGCTTGGTGCGGACGACCCGGAGTTATGTAAAAAGTGATGTAGAGAAACATCAGATGCAAGTTTTCCAAAGCCATGAAAAGAATGAAACGAAAAAGTAAAGATATAAGGTAGCAAGTACCAAATACATGTTTCAAATAAATGTTACACCATACTGCTGCTGCTGTTGTTCTTTCAATAAGCGACTTTAAAAGGTATACAATAAATGAAAAAATATAGTATTTGAGGTAAAAAGTGCTCCTGCTGTTGGGGCGAAAGGCACAATAATTAACATGATAATAAACAACTGTCTGACTTTTTTGCTGACATGAATTGGTTAGATTCAGATGATAAATATCATACACTGCCGCTCAAAAGTTTGGGATCGGTAAGACTTTTAATGTTTTTTAAGTGAGTCTCTTCTGCTCATCAAGGCTGTATTTGTTCGATCGAAAATACAGAAAAAACAGTAATGTGAAATCTTATTGCAATTTCTAATATTGGTTTCCTATTTTAATATACTTTAAAATAGAATTTATTCTGTGACGCAGCGCTGAATTTTCAGCATCATTACTCCAGTCTTCAGTCACATGATCCTTCAGAAATCATCCTAATATGCTGATTTATTATGAGTGTTGAAACGGTTGTGCTGCTTCATATTGTTTTTTGGAACACGTGATACTTTTTTCTTTGATTCTTTGATGAATACAAAGTTAAAAAGAACAGCATTTGTTCAAAATAGAAATCTTTTCTAACAATATAAATCTTTTCTTTGAATTTTTATTCATTTAATACATCCCTCCTGAATAAAAGTATTAATTTTTTTAAAAAATTGTAAAAAACAAAAAAAAAAAATTGTAAAAAAATTGTAAAAAATTTGTACTGACCCCAAACTTTTGAATAGCATTTTTTTAAATAAATGCTGTCTTTTTAACTTTTTAACTTATCACATAGATACAGCCTTGATGAGCAGAAGAAACTTTAAAAAAAACATTAAAAATCTTACTGATCCCAAACTATTGACCGGCAGTGTATATTAAGTTGAGGGTCTTATATTTAAAAAATATAATATTAATTTATATCATGTAAGTTTGCACTATTTGTATAGATTTGTCCTTGTTCTGTTCAGCACTTTTAATTACTAAATTTGTGGAAATATATATATTATACAAATATATATAGTATATAACAATTTTCTTAAATATAAATGTTCCCAAAAATACATGATGTGAGTAAATGATGATAGAATTTAAATTTGGGGGTGAACCACCTTTAACTGCTCAGGTTAAAGTTGGCATGAAATTAAATTTCACATATTCTGTTTTCCTCACGTAATTTCGTAATGCAATTTTTACATTAAAATGCCATTGTTCTAATTAAAATGCCATTACTTGATCTTCTCTTTATTCATTTTCTGGATTTCTTCAATCATACAATTGACATTTCATACAATTGACTGCAAGCTCGCATTCAAATCTGCCTCAATCTAATCAAGAACCAATTTGTAGAAACAAATCTCCATCCTATTTTCCCCCCTTCTTTCTTTTTTAATAATCCATTTCACAATTTGCAAGAAAACTTTAAAGACATCAAAGGAATAGTTCACCCAAAAATTAAAATTCTGTCATTTACTCACCCTCAAGTTATTCCAAACCTGTATGAGTTTTTTTTTTTTTTTTTTCTTCTGTTTAAGAAGATATTTTGAAGAATGCTGGTAACCAAACAGTTGCTGGTAGCCATTGACTTCCATAGTAGGGGAAAAAAATACTGTGGAAGACAATGGCTACCAGTTTGGTTAGCAACATTCTTCAAAATATCTTCTTTTATGTTCAACAGATGAATGAAACTCATACAGGTTTGAAACAACATTAAGGTGAGTAAATGGCAACAAAATGTAATTTTTGGTTAGCTATCCCTTTAACAGGACTTCCTGTTGTAAAATGAACCCTCTGCACTCTAAGATCAATATCACAACCATATCATCCATACAGTCACTGACCGGTTATAGGAATATTATATAATTCCTGATGTTATCTCTTAAGTGATGGATTAATAAATGATAATATGGTAACTTTGTTAAATGGTGAGCCTAATTACACAGATGCTATGCACATATTAGCCTATGCTAATCACAGGATTAACCTCAGGGCCAAAGGTTTCATTTACTCTTCCCCAAGGTGATTACTGTAATGAGACCCGAAAACGTATTCATCTGTGAATTTTATGACATAGAATCCATTTGCATACATGTATCAAAGCATGACGGTAAGCAAATATTCAGGCGGGATTTTCAGGGATGCGTTCGTCAGGTTTTGGCCTTTTGTTCAGAGGGAATCAAGGTGCATGAAGTTATTTATAGATGAAGAACAATTTGCTCAGTAATGACATCAGGCCATGCATCATTTCTCCCAGACGAGTGTTAGCATTTGTGGTAAGGCCCATTAACACATTATAATGGAACTGTGACATTGACATGCCTCGGAGGGTAGACGCGCTCACGCTCGCTCGGCTTCTATTAACATAGATCACAGCTTGTGTACGCTGATTGATAGAACATCCTTGTTTTATTTACGGTATTGTTAGCCGCAGGTAAATACGGCAGCGTAATCCAGGCCCGCCGCTCACATTCCCCGCAGGAGCAAAGGCCCTATCAGAGATCTGCTTCCGACCTCTGGCCAGCCAACCAGAAAATTATCCATTGTAGATTCATTCAGAAGTGTGTTTGTGTTTGCGTGCCTGTGTGTGTTGGGGAGTGATTGTAAATGGATGAAAATTGCGAATAAATTTGGAAATGATAAACAAAACCCTGACATGCTGTCTGATATCCTGCACTGCCCGTTTGTGTGCTGGTGACTCTGGAGCGCATGCAAGCTGGGTATTACAGTTCTGTACACTTAAGTTTTGGAAACTGATTTTAAAATTTGTTGACAAAAGTGAACATTTTTTCATTGTTTACTCACCCTCATGTCTTAATGTATTCTTTCTGTCTTGAAACAGAAGATGTTAGGCAGGCACGAGTCATTGGTTGTGCATGAAACAAAAATGAATGGTGATTTATACTGCCAGAAAGTACAAATCAGTCATGTGACACCTCAGAGTAAAAAAAAAAAAAAAAAGAAGAAAAAAAAAAAAAGGACATTTTGATTTTTTGGAAATTGTGACTAATATCTCAATTTTAATTTATCTTAAAACAGTTTTTTTTTATTATTACGAATCAATCCCAAAATTGCAAAATTTCTTATTTTATTAATTTCTCTCATAGTTACCTTTTTTTCTTTTTCTTTTTACTCCGAGTCAGAAATAGAGTTAATTGAATGATATGGCAAAAAAAAAAAAAAGGTAATCTAATTAATCTATATAATTTATGTGATTGGTCCAATATATAAATTACGAGAATAAAATCTAAATTTCCTTTCTTTACTATACTGGATGATTTAGGTTGCATTACATACAGTAATTACAATTACAACCTTATTGTATGTTGTTTCATATGTTGAACAGCTTTTCTGCTTAATAATTTGGTGGAAACTAGAATAATCTATGTAGTATATACTCATCATAAATCAGTACACTCCCTCTGAAACTTAAATTCAGCAATTACTCTTTACTTTGAAAACATATTAGGGTTCTTTAGATAATGTCATAATTGTTCCAGCAAGCTTGCTTTATCAATTAAAGAAGCACATCAAAATTATTCAGGAAAATAAGATTTTCTTATCAAAGAGATAAAATGTTGTGTTGAAAAAATGAGTACACCCTCCAGAAAAGTTACAAAATAAAACTAAATAAAAGTTAAAAGCTATTTTTGATTAACAGGTAATTATGTTGAGCCAACACATTTAGAGAAGAGTAATTTCTTGACAAATAAAAGTCTTGTATAGCCCTCATTCTCACAGTTAATGCTGAAAACGTTAGAGAACTGTCAGAAGACTTATTTTTAGCAAAAAAGGGGACAGTTGTACAAAATATTGTTTTAAGTGTGAAAATGTAGCGAACATAACACAGAAACTCAAAAACAGTGGACTTCTGACGAGGCTCCTGAAATAACAGGCCTTTACTATAAGCTTTCATTTCATGATAAGTAATTTTTTTGCTTGGGAAAAAAAGTATGGGAATTACCAAGCAATGTCTCAGAGCCGGCGAGTGAGTGTTTCATCTCACACAGTAAGATGCAACGTGCAGAAGTGAAATGCATGGTTAATGTCCACACCAGAAGTACCTACTGTTACAAAAGCACAATAAACTCATTTAGCCTTTTCTAAAGCTCATATTTACAAAATATAGACTTCTGAGAATCCATACTTTGGTCTCATGAAACCAAGTCAATCATCCTGGATCTAATAGCATCCAAAATGCAGTGGCTGTGTGAGAAAGTTGTGCTTTCTCAATGGTGTTATGAATTCACCATTGTGTGATGTAATACACATAAATTACACGTTTGTTTTATTTAATCAAAGGAGTACTCATTTCTGCAGCCCTTTATTTAAAAAAAAAAATCATCTAATTTACTTATTTTACAGATAGTAATGGCATATATTTCTTTTAAGTATGTGTTAATTACATTTGAATTTTGTCATGAGTTCTCAATAAGAAAAAAAATATTTTGTATTTGTTCAGAGGGCTGTACTCATTTATGCTGAGTACTGTATATGTATAGTTTATATACATTATATGCTCTTGAGATATGTATGATCTTGAATGCATGCATTTTCATCATTTTTAAAGTGAAATCAAAAACCTGCCTGTATAAACTTAAGAACGTGGCTTGGTCTCCAAGTAGCATTGAAGTGCTTGATAAGCACCGAAATGATCCACTTAACACTTCTCATCAGCTTCCTCAAGCCACTGTTTGTTCAGTAATACAACACACTTGACAATGCGTCTTAAGCCCCTCGCAATCAGTCTGCATGGTAATATGATTTCATATGCACTTGCTCAATTTATGAACATATTTCTGTAAACGATGCAATTCTTTGAATAAACTTTAAAAGAATACACAATGAATATGAAGCACTTCTGTGTGTGTGTGTCTGAATCTGTTGGATGTCAAATCTCAGTCCGCAAACATGCAAGAGATAATGTGCAGTTAACTGATCAGTATTAACCCAGAAAGGGTGATCAGGACCCTGCAAAACAGAACAATATCTCTCACCTACTTACCAAATCCCACAGTTCCACCCTGACTCATATTCCTCTGAAATGCACAGTCAATACACTTCCTGCTGAGCTACAGCCTTCCTCAGGTCTCCAGCAGTCAGTTTCTTTTGAGTATGTGGACATTTTCACCCTGTTCTCCAGTTGGTGTAAGTGTTAAACTAACAGTTGATAAAGACTCTGAAGATCTTGTCTAGACAAGAGTTGCTAAAGGCAGCATGTCTGGCAGTATTTTGCCATTATCTCTATAAGTGAGTGATTGTGGTGTGAGAGGTCCTGGTGTGCAGACAGAAGAGTCAGTCAATGCTTTAAATGAATCAATCAGCCAGTGAGACATGGACGTGAGCTGGGGGTTTTCTGTATTTCTGCTCAGAGGAGCTGTTCTCCAGTTTTCACACTAACTTGTCCGTATGGTTTAAGATGCAGTGTTGTTCTGCTTTACCTGTGATCAGATTTCTTTTGCTGGCATCATGTAAGGAGGCTCTAGGGACGCATTGATTTCTAGCAAATGCGCCGTTATTTCCTGATCTCAGGTTTTATAGCCTATAGGCAGGATTCAGTCCTTGATATTGGATAGATCTGTGGATCTATGAAAGCTACAGTGTTGTTGTTTTTTCATGGTTCAATGAACACTTTTATCTCAAGAGATCAAGGAAAATATGATTCCTTACATGTTTGCCCCCTTTAAAAATGCCAGAGCTATATGAATCTCAATCTGAATCTCAGTCTGAATGAATCCATCAAGAAGAGAACATATGTGTGTGCATATATATATATATATATATATATACACACACATATATATATACACATATATATATATATACACATACACATATATATACACACATATATATATATATACACATATATATACACATATACACATATATATACACATATATATACACATATATATACACACATATATATACACATATATACACATATACACATATATATACACATATATATATACACACATATATATATATATATATACACACATATATATATATATATATATATATACACATATATATACACACATATATATGTATATATATAAAACTAAAATTATTTGAAGAAAATTATTTTCAGTATTTAAAATAAAGATTAAATAAAATGGTATATAACAAAAAGTTCAAGTACTAAATTTACTAAAAGAAAAATCCGAAAAAATAAAAATAAATAAAATTTAAATTAAAGAAAAAAAATAATAAAAATGGTAAAATAACATTAAATTTTGTGCTGCACCAAATCTCGTCAGCACAATAACATCTTGTGCAGTAAAACATACACGGCAGTTTATTCATAATTTTCTTAGCTGTTCCAAGACAAGTGCTATCTGTTAATATTAACACATTTGTTCCACAGTCAAATAAACATCAGCTGAGATACTCCAGGCAATTTTCATCTAAATCATAAGAAAAAAAGAAAACATTGAGGTTGAAGGTGGTCTTTCCCCAGACTGATGATAATGTGTCTTTAGCCTGCGAGGGATTTGTGATGAATGGATTAATATCTTCTTATGAGAAGTGTAAAGTAATTTGCAGAAGAATAAATTAAGGTAAAGTATGGGCATTTGGGGAAGTCTCAGAACTGGGAGAATCTGTCATGAGCAGATGACACTGTCCGCATGGACTCCTTAATGATGCACCGGAGTGTGACAGCGAGAGAGACATATTTAAGGGCTTCTTATATATATAACATATGCAGACATGGGCTCTAGTGAGGTGCCTACTGCTGCTGCCTACGTAGACAGCTGCCTCCTAAGGGAACATCCTTGCTGAAGCTGAACCTTATCATTTGGTACACTCTACACAGGCAGTAACTCACAATTGATTTCTAAAGAATTTGGCATAAGCATGTTGCTAATCTAATGTTGCCATACTCTAATAACCATCAAAATACACAGCACACACAAACATTAGGTAAACTTGTTTCCGCCACGGGATTAAAAAATAAATAACAAAGGTAATTGCATCTTTTTATCTCACACTTCTGATTTTTTTCTCACAATTCTGACATTTTTCCCTGCAATTCTAAGGAAAAGTCAGAATTGCAAGATATAAACTAAGAATTGCTTAGTCATAATTCTGAGAAAATTTTTTTTCTAAATTGTGAGATGTAAACTCAATTTTTACATCTTCAGAGTTTATATCTCACAATTCCAACTTTTCATCTCAGAATTTTAAGTTTATGGGCCCTATCATACACCTGGCACAATGCAGTGTAAGGCGTGGCGCAAGTGTTTTTGCTAGTTTCAGCCCGACGCAGTTCTCATTTTCCCGTCCTGCACCGCGTTGTTTAAATAGCAAATGCATTTGCGCCCATTTGTGCTCCCATGGGGGTGCTGGTTTAAAAAAGAGGTGTGTTCAGGCGCATTGTTGGCGCTTTGATATTTTGAGGAACTGAAAATAGACTGCGCCATAGACCAACTCAAACCTGGTCTAAAGTCTAAAGTCAATGGCGCAATATTTTTTTTGGTATTTAAAGAGCGCGTTAGTAGAAAATGCGCCTCTGGGTGGGTCCACAACGCGTGTTCACTTTGCTTATTACACACAGGGACGCCCAGCAGCACACAAACATGCCAAATATTAAAAATTAAAGGATTACAGTGTAAAATAATATTATTGTGTAGGCTACATAAATATAAAAATGTCATACATGTCATAATGGATAGTCATTGCGTGTATCAGAATTAGCCTACCTATTTGCTCGCGCATGAGCAGATCCGTTTGTTCTCTGGAGACGCGTTCAGTCTGTGCGCCTTAAAATTCCGCCGTTTAAATAGCGAATCCGCCATGGCGTGAGCGCAACTCGCTCTTAAAGGGACCCAGCAGGCACAAAACAGGCACACAACGTCATAAGACGTTGATATTTGGTTAAATTTTGGTTGCGACGTCTGGTGACCAAAATTCAACGTAAATTCAACGTCTAATGTCAATGTTAAATTGATGTCCAATACCGACGTCAGCTGACGTTGAGATTTTGTTGTTTTTAGGTTGTGCAACCAAAATCCAACGTTAAGTCAACGTCAAATTGACGTCAAATATTGACGTCAACCTGATTTTCATTTTCAATCAAAATGCAACGTCTGTCCGACGTCATGTCCAACGTCAACCTGATGTTACATAGACGTCTGGTGCCTGCTGGGGAATGGAAGATGAGACTCTGATTGGTTTATTGCACGTTATGCCCAAAAACACACCCATTACTCATAAAGAGAATAGGGACAACCCTTTTAGACCATGCGTCGGGAGCGCCGACCGTTTTTCCCGTCGTTATACTAGCAAAATTGGATTCGGAAGCGCCGTGCTCTTTAGACCATGCGCTTAGATCATTAAAATAGGGCCCAAAATCTTGCAGTTCTGACTTCTCAGAATTGCAAGGCAAAAATCTGAATTGTAAGATAAGTCTTTTTGTTTGTTGTTTGTTTTTATTTATTATAATTATTATTTTTAAGCCTATGGCAGAAATGGGCTTCCATATATTTGCCACTAATACTTTTTAGTGTTATTTTATTATTATTCATATACTATTGTAGTATTTATTAATATTTTGAATTTTAAGTTTTATAAACGTTGTCACATGCTTGTCTTTTTTCCCTCTACTTTTTATATTTTATAGTATTATATTTTATATGTTTAGTTCAGTTTTAATTTTAGTAATTTTAGTACTTCAACTTAAATGTAACATTTAGTCAGTTGTCATTCTAGCATTTCTAAGTTTGTCTAAGTTTTATATTTCATTTTATTTTAACTTTTAATTACCAAAAATGATATTTACTAGTTTTAGTTAACAATAACAACACTGGTTGCAATGCATTATGGGATTGTCTTCTCCTCTAAAGATGCATGCAATGCTGCCACTGAATTTGGCCAAAAGAAGGCAGCAAAATCAAGCCTTTATTCATAACATCCTGCCTACATAGGTGACTCATTAGGTTTTGGAACATGGTCATACAGTACAGGTCCACAGGTTGAGTCTCATTCATATCAGGCTAAGATCAGGCATGTGGTTTGCACAAACATCCACTTGTGCAGCTGTGTTGGACTGCACACATGCAATTCCAAGCATTTTCACATTGCTGTAATTATGCAATTATGCTGGAATTATACCATCTTGAACACGTATTAGTGCACAAGTGCTCAGCTGGGAAAAAATAACATTTTTGAATAATATTTATAATAGCAAATGTATCTATTGCATTAGTAAATCAACTCATTTCCTGGTCCAAAACAATACGTCATTACTGCAACATATTCTAGAAATAATAAGAGCTCGGTGAGGATATTAGCTGTGCTCATGCATCATATCTTCGCGACACTCACACAGTGGCGAGAGAGAGTGTGTGTGTGTGTGTGTGTGTGTGTGTGTGAAATAAAACACCTGGTTCCTCCCGTGGCAGAGAGCACTGGACGTGACACATCCCATGATGCCTCATCAGAGGGTTTATATTCACCACCAACTCCCTCTTCTGGGATGAGACTCAGAAAGGAACTTAAAGGCAGAACATTGTTTGCTTCATGTTGTGGGGGTTCACAAAGTCTGAATTGTGGCTGTAGTGTTATTTATTTGCACATTCTGCCTGCACTGTTTCAGCAATGATTCACTAAAGAGATTATGCAAATCAAGTCATGGCCCAACATTTTTGTGCTGAACCAAACATCTGGACATACGCATTTATGATGTTCTCCTCCAACATTTGGTCAACTTTTAATGAATTACTGCAGCTGTGATCAATAGAAAATGTACAAACATCTCATTTAAACAAAAAGCGGTTTACCAGCTGCTTTTTGTGCGCTAAAATACTGTTGATATTATCTGTGCAAGACAAATAGTGCTAAATTTTGTGAATAGGAATCCAAGGATTTCTGAATTAGCTTTTAGTTTCAGTAAATGGTCTTTTTTTTCCCCCTGAATTTAAACTGAATGAGTCAATTTATTTATTTATTTATTTATTTTATTTATTTATTTTTTTTTTATTGAAAGATATAGTATTTTCATAGTATATTAAGCACTTTAATCTCAAAAGCTCAAGGAGAATTTGATTCTTCATGAAATGGCCCATTAAACGCTTGCATCAGGCTGGATTTAGCATGTTGAGCTACACTTCACGAAATCAGAAATCCCTTTATGCCATCTTCCCATCTTTATGGTTTATTATCCACACAGAGTTGTTGAATTTTGTAAATAAGGCACATGTATGAGCTCTTCTGCTTTCTGCAGAGTTTTTCATTGAGTCTCATTGCAGTCCCGACTCATCGCACATGGCAAAACTGGCACAGAAACAGATTGATCACTTATTTTCCCTCATTACTTCCCATGGCTATATCATTACCAGTGAAATATATACATATACAGGCTGAAGCAAGTTCATGAGAAAGTCAGTTATATTTTACAGAAAGTATATCTAATTAAACTTCTTGAAATTCAGAGTGTTGGAAAAGCAAGTTTCCTGATGTCTCTGTTTCCAGTCCATTTCCATCTGACACTCTGTGGCTTGTTTAGAATTTTTTTTTTTTTTTTTTTACTCAGAAAATAACATTTTACACATAAATAATGTCTATTCTGTATTCAAAAACCCAGCCCAGCCATGGTGAGGTAATTAGGAGAAAGCAAGATATATGCAATGCAATGTTACATTATTAGGGGTCAAGCACTGAAGGTTCAAGGTTCTTATCTTCATCATTATCTTCTTCTTCTTCTTCTTCTTCTTCTTCTTCTTCTTCTTCCGCTGCTGGTGCTGCATTAATGGCTGCTTCCGAAAACTCTAAAATGCTGCCTTCGGAGGCAGCATTCCAAGGCAGGAAGGCAGAAAGGCGTATAAAAATGACTATTTTTGCTTATAACTTCCGAATATATATATATATATATATATATACAGTGGGTGCAGAAAGTATTCAGACCCTCTTAAATTTTTCACTCTTTGTTATATTGCAGCCATTTGCTAAAATCATTTAAGTTCATTTTTTTTCCTCATTAATGTACACACAGCATCCCATATTGACAGAAAAACACAGAATTGTTGACATTTTTGCAGATTTATTAAAAAAGAAAATATCCATTTCTTCTTCTGATCATCCTTGAGATGGTTCTACACCTTCATTTGAGTCCAGCTGTGTTTGATTATACTGATTGGACTTGATTAGGAAAGCCACACACCTGTCTATATAAGACCTTACAGCTCACAGTGCATGTCAGAGCAAATGAGAATCATGAGGTCAAAGGAACTGCCTGAAGAGCTCAGAGACAGTATTGTGGCAAGGCACAGATCTGCCCAAGGTTACAAAAAAATTTCTGCTGCACTTAAGGTTCCTAAGAGCACAGTGGCCTCCATAATCCTTAAATGGAAGACGTTTGGGACGACCAGAACCCTTCCTAGAGCTGGCCGTCCGGCCAAACTGAGCTATCGGGGGAGAAGAGCCTTGGTGAGAAAGGTAAAGAAGAACCCAAAGATCACTGTGGCTGAGCTCCAGAGATGCAGTCGGGAGATGGGAGAAAGTTGTAGAAAGTCAGCCATCACTGCAGCCCTCCACCAGTCGGGGCTTTATGGCAGAGTGGCCCGACGGAAGCCTCTCCTCAGTGCAAGACACATGAAAGCCCGCATGGAGTTTGCTAAAAAACACCTGAAGGACTCCCAGATGGTGAGAAATAAGATTCTCTGGTCTGATGAGACCAAGATGGAACTTTTTGGCCTTAATTCTAAGTGGTATGTGTGGAGAAAACCAGGCACTGCTCATCACCTGTCCAATACAGTCCCAACAGTGAAGCATGGTGGTGGCAGCATCATGCTGTGGGGGTGTTTTTCAGCTGCAGGGACAGGACGACTGGTTGCAATCGAGGGAAAGATGAATGCAGCCAAGTACAGGGATATCCTGGACGAAAACCTTCTCCAGAGTGCTCAGGACCTCAGACTGGGCCGAAGGTTTACCTTCTAACAAGACAATGACCCTAAGCACACAGCTAAAATAACGAAGGAGTGGCTTCACAACAACTCCGTGACTGTTCTTGAATGGCCCAGCCAGAGCCCTGACTTAAACCCAATTGAGCATCTCTGGAGAGACCTAAAAATGGCTGTCCACCAACGTTTACCATCCAACCTGACAGAACTGGAGAGGATCTGCAAGGAGGAATGTCAGAGGATCCCCAAATCCAGGTGTGAAAAACTTGTTGCATCTTTCCCAAAAAGACTCATGGCTGTATTAGATCAAAAGGGTGCTTCTACTAAATACTGAGCAAAGAGTCTGAATACTTAGGACCATGTGATATTTCAGTTTTTCTTTTTTAATAAATCTGCAAAAATATCGACAATTCTGTGTTTTTCTGTCAATATGGGGTGTTGTGTGTACATTGAGGAAGAAAAATGAACTTAAATGATTTTAGCAAATGGCTGCAATATAACAAAGAGTGAAAAATTTAAGGGGGTCTGAATACTTTCCGTACCCACTGTGTGTGTGTGTGTGTGTGTATATATATATATATATATATATATATATATATATATATATATATAGGGAAAGAAATTTTACAAAAATATTGTATTCGAATATTTGGGCTTATAAAAAATTAATATTCAAATATTTACTTATTTAAATGACATTTAACGAGAAAGACGTTATTTTCTAAATCACCATTTTGTCACCTTTTGTCACCATTTCTGAACAAGCTTACGTATATGAATAAATTCATTGCACACAGACTGAAGTAGCTTAAGTCTTTGGTTCTTTTAATTGTGGTGATTTTGGCTCACATTTAACAAAAACCCATGAATTCACAATCTCAACAAATTAGAATACTTCATAAGACCAATAAAAACAAAAATAAACATTTTTAGGGAATTGTTGGCCTTCCGGAAAGTATGTTCATTTACTGTATATTTACTCAATACTTGGTAGGGGCTTTTTTTGCTTTAATTACTGCCTCAATTCGGCGCGGCATGGAGGTGATCAGTTTGTGGCGCTGCTGAGGTGGTATGGAAGCCCAGGTTTCTTTGACAGTGGCCTTCAGCTCATCTGCATTTTTAGGTCTCTTGTTTCTCATTTTCCTCTTGACAATACCCCATAGATTCTCTATGAGGTTCAGGTCTGGTGAGTTTGCTGGCCAGTCAAGCACACCAACACCATGGTCATTTAACCAACTTTTGGTGCTTTTGGCAGTGTGGGCAGGTGCCAAATCCTGCTGGAAAATGAAATCAGCATCTTTAAAAAGCTGATCAGCAGAAGGAAGCATGAAGTGCTCCAAAATTTCTTGGTAAACGGGTGCAGTGACTTTGGTTTTCAAAAAACACAATGGACCAACACCAGCAGATGACATTGCACCCCAAATCATCACAGACTGTGGAAACTTAACACTGGACTTCAAGCAACTTGGGCTATGAGCTTCTCCACCCTTCCTCCAGACTCTAGGACCTTGGTTTCCAAATGAAATACAAAACTTGCTCTCATCTGAAAAGAGGACTTTGGACCACTGGGCACCAGTCCAGTTCTTCTTCTCCTTAGCCCAGGTAAGATGCCTCTGACGTTGTCTGTGGTTCACGAGTGGCTTAACAAGAGAAATACGACAACTGTAGCCAAATTCTTTGACACGTCTGTGTGTGGTGGCTCTTGATGCCTTGACCCCAGCCTCAGTCCATTCCTTGTGAAGTTCACCCAAATTCTTGAATCGATTTTGCTTGACAATCCTCACAAGGCTGTGGTTCTCTCGATTGGTTATGAGTCTTTTTCTTCCACACTTTTTCCTTCCACTCAACTTTCTGTTAACATGCTTGGATACAGCACTCTGTGAACAGCCAGCTTTTTTGGCAATGAATGTTTGTGGCTTACCCTCCTTGTGAAGGGTGTCAATGATTGTCTTCTGTACAACTGTCAGATCAGCAGTCTTCCCCATGATTGTGTAGCCTAGTGAACCAAACTGAGAGACCATTTTGAAGGCTCAGGAAACCTTTGCAGGTGTTTTGAGTTGATTTGCTGATTGGCATGTCACCATATTCTAATTTGTTGAGATAGTGAATTTATCTCAACAAATTTATCAATTTATACACACACACACACACACACAAATATAAATATAGGACTTGTTTGTGTTTGATTGGGTTGTGTTATTTATTGGATTTCAGAGTTCTATATAATGGTCATTGCACAGTGTTCCCTGCCCGCTGTTCTGTATTTCAAATGGGACACGAGGAGCGAGCCTTCAATAACTAAAGCCCCAGCTCTCCAGTTATTCCACAAACACTTCACTGTGGTCGTCAAGGTAACCGCTGTCCCTCTCCCAGTGGGGAAGTAAGTTTGGTAGGATTGTTCAGTGAATTTTTTTTAAAGTAAGCGTTCCTGGTTCTCTGTGTTTCTCCCGCAGCACCGCGGCCCTTTAATGCTTCTCTTGTTTCGCGTTCATTTACATTTGCTCGGTTTAATTTGTGCCGCTCCCTGCTCTGTGTTTGATTGCTGTTTTCCATTCCCTCAGTACAAATGACTTGTGACAGCAAACCCGACCACTGAACGAGGGGAATTTCAATGTGAAAGAAAACCAGATGACATCTCCAGCGAGAGGCGTCAAAGGCAAAGGTGTTGAGAGGAGTTGAATTTAAAACATGAATTACAAAGCAGCTAAATGTTGATATACGTATCAGATCTCATGGAACAGCAGAGAAGTGTGTACAGAGACGAATGATATTGCTTAGAAAACTTATTTTATTTTAAATATCATTTTTGACTCCGGTGATTCTCCTGAAATTGAAAATAGAGAAACAAAAACAGAAACAAATAAGACAATTCACATACAATAAAAGTATAGCTTTTTAAATGTGGAACACTGAACTAACCTGAACTTTTATATAATTTTATTTTATTTATTTTTTATTTTTTTTGCACTGGTCAATTTTGAGATTTTGGGCTATTCGGCATAATGTTTTCAACATGCTGTTTTTAGTGGAAAGAAAACATCCAAAATACCATTTAAAAAAATAAAAATAATCCCAGAGATGCCAAAATGCCATTTGTTATCTATTGTTTTTTTTGTTTTTTTTAACCTATTCACCTAAGGTGTCTTGCCTTAACGACCAATGATACAAGCATAATGAAATAGTCAATATTAAAATATCAATCAAAACTGACCTGCATTACTTAACCCTGTAAATTCTGGTATATGAAATAATAGAAACTAACTAACTAACTAACTAATTAAATAAATAAATAAATGTGCATCTAAAAAGGAAAAAAAAAAAATCTAACATAAAAAGAACTGGGCATTTGTGTTTTTTTGAGTTCCATATTTAATGTGGATCTAATATACAGATTAATCTCATTTAGCATGATATAGCAGATTTTATGTAAAAATATGTAATTTGGTGCAGATAACTTTTAGAATTAAAAAGTAGGATGAATTTCTAATATCATTAACAGTTTAAAACAGGTTTTTCAGCAAAGTTTTGATTGATAGATATAATATAATATAATATAGTATAATACAGTACACTTTATAGGGTTAATAATACACATGAAACACTATTAACATCTGCCTTAACATAGCACATTCGTTGCTATGTTAAGGTTGCAATGTCTTCATTGTTATGTTAAGGTTGCAATGTCTTTTTTGTTAACCAATAACCAGACAGCTTTTTAGTCATTATTTTAGGTTTCTCCTGTTGGTAGTGTATAAAACATATTTTTTTTTCACAATTCAGCCAATTTCTAATGAAAGTCCCAGCTTATTTTTTATCTTGTTGAATATCCTTCTTTAGTCAAATGTAAGCCAGATTGCAGAATTTAAACGGGTTACGGATGACGTTTCATGTTGACTTCAAGCAAAAGACTCCATTTGCTTCACATTTCATCTCATTGGTGTTTAGAACAAATTGAGGTATTAAAAAGACCACATTTATGATTTTCCTTAAGGGAGGCTGTTGAAAAATTAATCAGCTCGACTCATTATTTTTCTTTTAAACCGAATAGAAAAGGACTGTAGTCTGAGGCAGAAGGTTTGGGTGGCAGCCCACCTAGCTCTATTCTTTAGCCATGAGTTATCGCTCTGTTTTGCTTTTCTTTGGAGAGAAAGAACCCAGACAGTTCATCCATCAGGTTCATCTGAACCAGACACTTCATCAATCAGGTCAAGGTGCATCCTGCGCACTCTACTCAGAATTAACGAATGAACAAGAATGAGAGACAGACGGAAAAAGGGCTTGCGCATGCACATTGGCAGTGAGAATGATTGAGGCGCTGAATATATCTGTTTCTCAAAGCGCTCTTGAATTATTCTTCCACGGCTTGTGTTGGTTTTACGAGAGAGGAGTCAAGAGGAGAAGGGAGAGATAGAAAGTGTGTGTGGGAGACGGAGAGAGAAATGACAACTAATAGGCATCTGGGTAAGCAGTGGCAAGTCCTCTGTTATCCAGCAGCACTTGCTTCTGTTGCCTCTTAAATTGCTCTGAGATTTAAAAGCTCCTGGCCTCTCGTGCTCACCTGGGACTGCATCAGATCCATGTCTCGCATACACAGCCAACAGGGACGCTTACCTCCATCAACCCAGCCAATTAAAACGCTCCCCCTCTGCCCACGCCTCTGTCTCGACCAAACACCGTATGTAATGAAGATGAGACGGCTGCTGGAATACTGCGGGTCACACAGACGAGCAGAGAGCTGCTGCCGGTGCCGTAAAAAAAGTAGCTCACGCCTCGAGATGCCTGCGTCCCTTTACATTCCACACTTCTAGATGTTTTTGAATGCAAGAACATATTCCTGTCTGAATGACCCTTAAGATTTTTTTTTTCAATGTTTTTTAAAGATATCATGGGACTTGTTTTGTTCAGGATTATGTAGATCATTCAAGTGGTTACACTTGGTTTTGTAATTAGGGATGCACAATATATTTTATGGCATAAAAGTTTGAAATAATTAAGATCTCTCTGCTCACTAAAGGCCATTGCACACTGAGTCCAAAATTTTCGCACTTTGAAAAATAAATACTACTCACGTTGTATCAATCACGTTTACACACTGCCTCCGAAACTTTCGTCCGTCATAAAAAAATTCAGATCAGGTTTGATTTTCTGCATTTTTCGCATCCGTAGCTAGCACTTTGAGAGGTGTTTTGACAATTCAGAGCCACCGTACAAGCGAACGCCAAAATCCAGAATGGTGATTGTCAAGTTCATCCACTTCGTCTCGCTGCACAAAGCACTGTTAAGGTCCTTGCACACTGAGTTCACAGAAATTCGTGGTCATCTTTTTAGTATGTGGCTCTAGTATCGCTAGCAAAGCATCAAACTGATCCACCGACATCCTGAAGTAAACTTTGAATCGGGATTGGATGGACCCAATATTTCCTTTCTTTTTCTCTTTTTAAGAAGCGAGAGGACAACAAAATCATACTCACTGCTTGAAGACTCCATTTAGTACTGTTTTGCGAAATTTTTCACAACAGATGAATTAATACGCATCAAACTCAGTGTGCAAGGTTTCTGTGCGTGACGAATTTTTAGGATAACAAATACGAAAAAACGCATACGAAAATTTCGGACTCAGTGTGCAATGACCTTAAGTCTCTTCTGCTCACCAAGGCTGCATTTATTTGATTAAAAAATATAGTAAAAAAATATATAATTGTGAAATATTATTGCAATTTAAAATGGTCAATGTTGCAAACCATTTTTGTGGAAACCATTTTTTCTTCAGGATTATTTGATGATAAGAATAATCATCAAATAATGAAATAAATGAACGGCATTTATTTACAATCTTTTGTAACATTATAAATGTCTTTACTGTTACTTTTAATGTACATCAGTTTAATGTATCCTTGCTAAATAAATGTGGTAATTTATTTTTGTTTCTTTAGTTATTTTATTATTTTTTACAGTTACTTTTATTTATTTTTTATCAAATGAAATGCTTGGTGAGCATAAGAGACACACACACACACACACACACACACATATATATATATATATATATATATATATATATATATATATATATATATATACATACACACACACACACATATATATATATATATATATATAAGTTACTAGGTTTTCCTGAGTTCATGCTCATTTCGCCTATTTTTACATTTTGATTATCTTTTGTCCTCAAAAGGTTGATTAAACTTTGCCATCAACCAAATCTTAAAGGTAGTTTAAAAAAAAAAAAAAACACTAATGTTTTTAATGTTCTTAAATGCAATGTTATGTCTCTAAATTAATAGCCTTTTTTCATACAGTACATTATAATATTGTAATATTTTAAAAATGTATTTAAAATTAGTTTAGTATTTGGTTTACTGATTTAGTATTATTTCATTTATGTATTTTAAATCTGCCTTTGATTGATTATTTGTTTATAAGTTGATATTCAATAGAAATTGCCTGATATTTGGATATTTAATTATACGTTAATTTCCTCTTTAAATTTACATTACCTTTTCCATCATTAAATTCTAATATATATATATTTTTTTTTACATTGTAATCACAATGCATGTGTCAACTGGCTCTTGTTTGACCTAGTGTTTACTTTTCTTTTCTCCTGGTTACTGTATGTTCTTCAACATCCTGAGCTAATCTTGACAAATACAAAGTATGCTGACTTTCATTTCAGTCGTGATGACTCAGGAAAACCTAGTCACTTTGTCATCAGTGATGGCCTTGCTATGAGAAAATTCACAGTGGCCTGAATTCAAAGCCATGATACTAGCTTTATTTCCTTTCTCTGCACTGATACGACTGAGCTTGTGAAATCCTTGACCCGTTAATATTCAGTATTCCCTAGAAAATGTTGCATGTGTTAAGTGCTTCATTAAACTAGACTCCTACAGAGACGATGCTGTAAGAAAACCCCACCAGCACACACTTATGCTCGGCCGCTGAACTGCTCTGTAGGTGATCTACCTTGTGTGAGAGTGAAATGCTGAATATCGGAGGAACCCTCATTGGGTTTTCACACAGTCGCTCGCTCTCCAAATGTTCTTTAAATTTCTGACTGTCTTCTGTATAACACAAACCCTGAGCTGAGCATGTCTCAGCTGACATTAAACTTTCATTACAGCTGTGGTCAGGAATTTTGCATGTTTGAGAAAAAAGAAGTGCGTATAGAACTTTCTAATGAAAAAGTGAGGAGTTAGAATGTATGTGCATGTTAGATGAATAGATATAGGTTGTAGTAAATTTAAATTTAAATTTTTGTATATTTAAAGCCCCATTAAACACTATCTATCTATCTATCTATCTATCTATCTATCTATCTATCTATCTATCTATCTATCTATCTATCTATCATCGTTTTATTGTTCTATCTATCGTTCTCTCTGTAAAACCTATAAACTCATTGGCATCATTTGAAGGGATAGTTCGCCCAAAAAATAAAATTAACCCATGATTTATTCACCCTCAAGCCATCCTAGGTGTATATGACTTTCCTCTTTCAGGTGAAAACAATCGGAGTTATATTAAAAAATATCCTGGCTCCTCCAAGCTTTATTATGGCATTGAATGGTGGTTGAGATTTTGAAGTCCAATAAAGTGCATCCATCCATCATATAAAGTACTCCACACAGCTCCACAAGGTTAATAAAGATCCTCTGAAGTGAATCGATGCATTTGTGTAAGAAAAAAGTATCCATATTTAAAACTTTATAAACCGTAAGAAAGTTGTACTGTATACACCTAGGATGGCTTTAGGGTGAGTAAATCATGGGGCAATTTTCATTTTTGGGTGAACTATCCCTTTAACGAGTTTAATTAATCTTTCTGACTAATCTTTCTGACTAAAAAATATATCTAAAAATCCTGAAGCAAAATAAATTTACTTGAAACCACACTGTAAACGATACTGAGACTTAGTTTTCTTGAATATCTTGAATTCTGAATAATATCAAAAGAATATATGAATATCTTAAATATATAATCTATTGAATATAACTGTATTTTCTTATGCCAGTGCAGATTTTTTTAAAGAATTGTGCTATAATAACCCCTACAAATACAACTCATTATATACACTATAAACACTTTAAAAGAGACAGACATGTAGATTTTTATGAAAGATATTTTTAAGGTATGATTTTAAAATGACCATTTTAAAATCATACCCTATTTATAGCATTAAAATTTGTTAATACTTTACTATGGGGTGGATGATTTTATCAGTTGCTTATTATTCATGCAACAATACATATTACTGTTATAGTTTTTATTAATAATCATTGCTGTATAGATGATAACTTTGTCTAGTGCTCTTATGAATGTTTTTAGCATGACTTTATGAAAATTTAACTACTATTATGAATGACATAGCATAGACTTCTTCATGGCTGGTGTTTGCATAGGCTATTTCATTTCATTCTGTAACCTACTTGTTCTACAGATCTGTGTACTAGTGTTAATTGCTACTGTTTTTGACAGTGTTGATAAAGTTTCTGACAGATAATATCATGTTTTATTTATTTATTTATTTATTTATTTTTGCGTATGCATTACCGAATGTCGTATCCTGTCAGCAATAACATGTCCATGGGGTTTTTTGATTACTGTCAGTTTAAGTGCCGGCGATGCAGTGTTGCCAGATATTGCTATTAAAACAAACAAAAAACGAAAAATAAAAATAAATCGGAATTATTTCAAATCTGTCCCTAAACTGCACTTTCCCACTTTATTAACTTTCTAAAGTGTGAAATTAAGTGGAAAAGACAAGTCCAAAGACACTTATAATAGCTAGATCTGGCAACACGGAGGCTGAGCCCGTGCCCTCACTCACAACTCTCTCAAGTGTCTAGCAAAGATCATTTTCATACAACGGGCGCTAAACATTCTTGCAAATGGTCTAAACTAAATTATACATGTCATGCAGACATCCATATGGGGAGTTTTAAACAGCAAATTAGTTATTCAGAGAACAAATTTTATTTTTGAACATGACAAATTTACCGAGGTCTGGACCTCGGTGACCTCATAGATGGCTACGGGCCTGCACCTAGCTATTGAACACACTGGATTATATAGATATGATTGAATTATTATATAAAATATTATTGTAAAATATCAAGATGACAGGGTGGACACATAAAACAGAACACACAAAGCATGACAAAATATGACAATAATACATTTATTCAACTTCGAAAAAAATATATAATAATAATAAATAATATAATTACATTCTCAATCACATTGATACCACCTTTCATGAGCAGTGTTGGGTAAGTTACTCAAAAAAGTAATCCACTACAAATTGCTAATTACTTCTTCAAAATTGTAATTTGATTACGTTACTGATTACTGCATTTAAAAAGTAATCAGATTACTAATTACTTTACTTTCAAGTTACTTTCAAGTTTACTTTACTTTTCAAGTTATCAAACCTAAAAAATACACTAGAGAAACTCATAGTTCTTTCATTAATTTAATATTGACTGAAAAAAATACATAAGTAGGCCTATTATTTGTATACCCCTGATTCACTCCCAATATCAACAAAACTTTTTTTTGTTTTGTTTTGTTTTGTAAAATAAAACAAATAGGGTCTGCTTTCTGCATTCTCAGTCTCTGTGAATATCTTCATGAAACGAGTCACTAAAATGAGCGGAAATGACATGAGAAATACAGTATATCTAAAGAAAGCTTGAAATGTCTATTATTAAATGAAGTAAGTCATGTTGAAAACAAATATTCTGATAAAATAATCTGTATAAAATCTGATAAAATAATCTGTATGAAACAACAGTCTTTCCCCTCTGAGCTCACCTATGTGATCATGCCCACGTGCATCACGCGCTATAAGATAATCATCCACGCGAAACCAAGCTTGAGACACTTGAACATGTAAACGCTCAAGTCACCTCTGTAGAAAGATTCAAGTTCATCTCGGCTACTTTTCGTTTTTGGCAGAAGGCGCGTTGTGAGTAATAAGCCTTGAATTGTGATGCCGACGCGGTTTAATCCAGCGGATGATCTTATTCTGAGTTATTTATTTTTTACTTTATTAGTGTTACTGTGACATAAACTTGTACACATTCACTTGTTGAACTTTTCCCAAACTATAATGCCAGACTAAAATATGTAGAGTGCAGCATTTTGAAATATGATTTCAAATATGATACATTTCATTGTATTTAAATGTTGCAGGACTCGTCTGCATTTTAGCTCGCATTCTCCAGTGATTTATTAAAGGACGTATGATGCGCAAAACATGATTTTTGCCTCATATATTTTTTTAACACTGCATTTGTAACTTAAGTAAAGTAATTTTGTTGACATAAGTAACTGTAATCAAATTACATAAATTTAAAATGAAACTCATTACTTTACTGCATTACCAGGAAAAGTAGTTAGATTACAGTACTATGTAACGCGTTATACCCAACTCTGTTCATGAGTCTAAGTGGCCGAAAGGGTGGACATTTTGGAACTACAACAGGGTGGACATTTTGAGCTTCAATTAGCATATTATCTTACAACAAACTGTGACTAGCTAATTAGTTAGTCTGGTTGTTGAAGAGAATTTGGTATATTTAAACTTACATATTTTGAAAATACTGTATTCTAATCACTTCTATTTCTTATTATTTCTTTCAGAGAAGAAAGGCACCAGGTCCAGACGGTGTGACACCAGTCTGTCAGAAATCCTGTGCTGACCAGCTGGCCCCCATCTTCACACAGATCTTCAACAGATCACTTGAGCTGTGTGAAGTCCCTTCCTGCTTCAAACACACCACCATCATCCCTGTCCCAAAGAAACCCAAGATAACAGGACTTAATGACTACAGACCTGTGGCTCTAACATCTGTGGTTATGAAGTCATTCGAAAAACTGGTTTTGGCTTATCTGAAGAACATCACTGGACCCTTACTGGACCCCCTGCAGTTTGCCTACAGAGCAAACAGGTCTGTGGATGATGCAGTCAACATGGGACTGCACTTCATCCTGCAGCATCTAGACAGACCAGGAACTTATGTGAGGATCCTGTTTGTGGACTTCATCTCAGCTTTAAACACGATCATCCCATCACTCCTCCTGCCCAAACTAACTCAGCTCTCCGTGCCCACCTCCGTCTGTCAGTGGATCACCAGCTTCCTGACAGACAGGCAGCAGCTAGTGAGGCTGAGAAAATAAACATCTGGTCGACGCTACAGAGCTCTGAGCACCAGAACGGCCAGGCACAGGAACAGTTTCTTCCCTCAGGCAATCCATCTCATGAACATTTGAACACTTAACAATAAATATGAAACACACAACACTATCATACATTTATTTAACACATACTTATTACATTTCAAATTTTCACCTAACATACCTGTACATATTAAATTGTCTGTTTTGTATATTGTGTTTGTGCTATTTTCCACATTGTCTATTTTTTATATTTGTATATTATTATTTTTATTATCTGTGTCTTGTCTTGTCATCTCACTGTCATTCTGTCGCACTGTGGAGCTTCTGTCACCAAAACAAATTCCTCATATGTGCAAACATACCTGGCAATAATTCTGATTCTGATTCTTCTGGCATATTTTATGCCGACAGGGTGGACATGTTAAGCTTTGGCAAAGCAAGTAAGCAAACTCAGACGAAGAAAATTTGTCAATTGAAAAGTCTCCAACTTACTCACCTCAGCCGTTGAAATTCCCGCCACTGAAGAGACAAAAAATCTGTTGTCCTGATGTCACTAAAGGGGATGGCCTTTTCTTAAAGGGGCGGATTCCCCAATACGACAGGTTGGACATTCAAGGGACATGGACAAACAAACTCTTATTTTTTATTAAATAAAAAATTGTTTTTATTACCAAATGATCAATACACTCAAATTGAGTAATCTCTTATTTACCAAAATATTAATAGGAGAACAAAATTTTTTACATTGTATGATTTGACAATATTCTACTATCATTCAAATTTAATAAGCAGTGCATGGGACATAGCAAAATAACATGCATCCTCTTATACAAATCTTAAAAAAAATATAGAAAACATATCTAAAGAGCCAAGTAATGCTTTTGTAATGAATATAAAAACTTAGCCTAATATAACACCCTTTCATAGTAATTTTTATGTTCAGTTTTCATGGCAAATGAGTTATTTATGTACAGGACACCAAAAGACACCCTACAGTGATATTGACCCGGATATATTCTCATATAAGAAAGTTACATGTACTTGAAAATCATTAAGCAAGTCGATATTGTGATCATATTCTTTTACAAGCACATTTTACAGATTTAATTTAAACTATTGATTTTGTATGTAATCATTTATAAATGATATAGAATTGTTAACACAGGCTGGAAGTGGAAAACACCTTATATTAAGATGTGCCTTAATTTCACAATTTCTATTGCATCCTTCTCATAGGCATTTTAATCATTTTTGACTTTTCAGCGTGTTAAATCTCTTTTTGGACCATTTTACTTGTAAAAGAAAATCTGCTTAATACTTCAAATTTGATCAGAATGTTGACTTGCCTTATAATTATGCACTATATATTTACAGAACAATACATTCTACTTTCTTTCTCCCAGAAAAAAAGTACAAAACTGTCACTGTTACTGTACCCTTTCTAAAGGTATTAATATGGGTACAAAAATACCTTTTAGCTTTTGTATGTTAGGGTATCGCCCCACTGACAGCTTTGTACCTTTTTTTTCTGAGAGTGGATGTATGATACATACATCATATCTGTGATGCTGCAAGGGGTTTCTGGTCCAGTGTGTGTCACCCTTAAGTGTCCTAGTGATCAACTTGTGCTGTCTCAGACCGCCCCACCTCCGCCAGCCCGGTCCGTAATCACACTATTAATACTAATAAAAATATCTCCAGTGTGTAAACATATAGATGCAGTCTTGACAAGTGACTGAGACAAGATCAGCCCTGTGCTCAAATGCACAGCAGCACTGAACAGTATGCTAACTCGTTAATTACAGCCTGTTTCAACAAACTTTGCCAATCTTTAGCACAACTGAGGCTTGCATATGGAGTTAGTGGCCCCCAGGAGCCCACACACTGACCCTGCTTGACATGGAGCTCTGAGCTCACGACACAACGAAATTAAACACGTCAACCTCAGCACTACATTGGGGACCTCAGGGGCTCCGTAATGAGAGAGAGCTGAACTGAGCTGCAGGAAGTTTGGGAGGAAGTTCTTCATCTGTTTCTGAATATCATTAAAAAGTCATATCACTGTGATTTGGAGTTTAGCTTTTGGAGAAACGTCTGGTTTGTTGTTTCTGTCTCTCTGTCCTGCTCTAATCCGTCTGTGTCCATCTCTAATCCCTGTCTTTTAATATTCTAATAAAGGCTCAAGGTTGCCTGATGGTTTGGCATCATGATCAGGAAAAGAAATGAAATCAAAAAGGATAACTGGCAGCCGAGCTCACACCAGGAACACATTTATCATACTCACTCTATTCTGCTCTGCTTACTTATGTTGTGTTCTGTTCTGTTATGGTTTGTACTGTTTGTGTCATTATATTTTTTTTCAGTTCTGTTCCCTTTTTCCCATTCAGTTCTATTACAGTCTTGTATTTTCCATTATGTTGTGTTCAATACTTATTTTGTTCTCTTCTGTCTATTACATGTTGTTTATTCTGTTCATTTTATATGTCCATGGTTTTAGCATGATTTGAAGAAGCAAAATTTGCTTTTGTGTTGTTATTGTTAACTATAACTGAACCATTAAAAAAAGTAGTATTTAGTATTTACTTTAAATACTTAAACAAAAATTTGAAATGAAATAAGTTTAATTACTAAAATTATTAAAACTGAAAAGAGTTAATAGCTTTAGTGTGTGTGTGTGTGTGTAAACTAAAAATGACAAAATCACAACAAAATTACAAAACCTAAACTAAAGCTAATTCAAAATATTAATAAATACTACAATGTATAAATAATACTAACATAATAATAATAATAATAATAATAATAACACTGTTTATGATTCTAATACTTAAACCAAAAAAGTGAAATGAATTAAGTATAATTATTAAAATTACTGAAATAAAAATGAAAGATATACAGTATATATATATATATATATATATATATATATATATATATATATATATATATATAAAACTAAAAATGACAAACACGAAAAACAAATTTACTGAATATTAAAATAAAATGAAACCTGAAAATATAAGATAAAAGCCAATTTAAAAATTAATATTAAAACATAGTATAAATAATACTAAAACAATACTTTTTATAATTCTAATACTTAAAAATTTTAATGAAATGAAAAGTTTCATTAAAATTATTGAAACTGAAATAAAAAATAAAGTTAAATATAATTGTTTTTTTTTTAAATAACAGAAATTACTAAAACTAAAGTGAAAACTGAAAATTTAATGTATAAAACTGAAAATATAATATATAAAATAATAATATAAAATATCTTTACAAACAGTTTTGGCATATTAGATATGGACTATTGTCTGTACATGTTACCATGATGGCTGTTCAGTGAACTGACTTTGTTCTGTTCCTGCTCATTACTCTAATTCCAGTGATAAACGGTGACAGAGAGGTGAATGCCACATTTTATAGTTGTTAGATTCATCAGTTTGCGTGTCGTCTATGTACATGTAGATTAAAGTCCTAAACAACAGAGAGATTAGAGACACTTCACACAGACCTCACTCACACAGAGAGGACATCCATCACATTTATCTCAATTAAACACACATTGTAAACAAGCGGCTCCGATCTGATTAACCACACCAACTCAATCAGCGCGGGTGGACTTGTGGAAGATACAGATAGCAGCCATGAAATCCGGACACAAACGGATTATCACACACACCAGAGACGAACATTCGCCTTCTAATGAACAATCTTTGTGAGGCTCGAGCAAATGAGAAAAGAGAGAAACAAAGTTAGAAGCGTCTCTTTAAAGGCTTACAAACAGCTCTCGGCTCTTTTGATCAGTGCTGTGAAATTACTGTGTCAAACACAACTGTATGAGAGACGACAAGCAACAAATAATCACACAATCCACAGGTTGCTTCATGCATGGACCTGCACTGCAAGCTAGCTAGAATTGTTCACTTAACTTAATGTGTTGCCTTGTGTTGCTGAAAATTTACTCAGCCTTAGGCCATCCAAGATATAGATGAGTTTGTTTCTTCATGGGAACAGATTTGGAGAAATGTAGCATTACATCACCTGCTCACCAGTGGATCCACTGCAGTGAATGGGTGCCGTCGGAATGAGAGTCCAAACAGCTGATAAAAACATCACAATAATCCACGTGTAATCCACACCACTCCAGTCCATCAATTAATTTTTAATGAAGTGAAAAGCTGTGTTTTTAATAAACATGCAAATCAATACAGTTGTATCATTACTATAAAATTTGAGTCCAGTGATAAACATCCATTCTCTCTGCATCAAAATCCACAGACATATTTGTTTAAATCTATTTTGGAATGTTTTCACTTGTAAAAGGTGCTTGATGTGTGCATATTTCTCTCCTCATTCAGATGAGACAACTTTTTATTGGAGAAAGCAAAATTATGAATAGAGGACTCATATTTTAGCCAGAAGCTAAAGTCAGAAGAAGTTAAAAATGAAAGAAGTTAAAAACGCCTTAAATAATCGATTTGTTTGTCACAAACACACAAATTTTCACTTAACAAGATCTTAATTGATAGACTGGAGTTGTGTGAATTATTTGTGGGTTATTGTGATGTGTTTATTCTGATGTTTTATCTATTCCTCTCATGCTTGTCATGTGACACACAGAAGCCACAATACCACTGTATAACTGATATAGACTTATGTCCCTACTAAAAACAAACAAAAAAACAATAAAACCATCACAGAAAATTTTAATGGTTTACACCACAAATACCATTACAAACCATCAACATTTAACCATTAAAAAAATCATTTTCTGTAGTGTGTTTTAGGACACATTCCATTAGGATTTATTGGTTTTAACAAGCCACCAATAGAAGGCAACCAGTTACCAGTAGAGACCCACAGGGTCCATTACAGTTTCCAGTAAAACCAATACAAGTCCCGTTATAACCAGCAAAACCATTACTAATTTTGTAATGTGTCTATTGTTTTTTTTCAGCAGGGGTTTTATTTAGTTATTTTTTTTTTATTTTTTTATTCGATATATCCCTAAAATATATCATGAAATATCTAGATTCTCAAGTATGTGTAAGTAAATTCGTTTAGCACCTTTATAGATTGTTATTTGGTCTATAATGGGCGATGGGCAAAGTAGCCTAATACTGTAATCTGTTAACTACACATAAAAGCCCGTCTTTTTACTTAAGTACCAGATATGGGTGTCATGCCATAAAATACTTTTAATATGACTGACTTTGTATTTAATGTGAATTTAATAAAAACATTGTAAGTTACTAATTAGCCTATAACACTTTCAGTGTACAAGAAGAGAGCAAAGAACTTTTACAATATCAAAGAACATTTCACTTCAGTCAGTTCAGCTTGTTGACAGGGGGGCACCCCCTGATAAGCAGATAAAAAAATTATAACTATAATGTATGGAGGAAGAGCACTTCACCGCACTTCGACCTCGGTGCAGTGTATTCAAAAATAACATTTTTGAAAATTTGCGCATTCCGACTCATTTTGCCAGCACGGGTCACATATATATATTTACTATATATATATTTCTATTTACTATATATATATATATATATATATATATATATAAATATATATATATATATAAACTATTTTATTTTATTTTCTGCATTTCACTTCTGCTCTAGCTTGCTTCCTTTAAATAAACCTGCCTGTATACTAAATATTGCTGGCTCTGTGATAAATGGCATGTTATGTTTCTAGATTCTTCTATGCTGATGACTGTGCAGCAGAGTTGGAGAAGACCTTCTGTCGGACAACATATCTAAGGCCTAAGTAAGAAAGTAAATCCTCGAACATGTGTTACTGTTCAAAAGTTAGAGATTAGTATGATTTTTTAAATGTTTTTTTTTTTAATGTTTTTTTTTTATGTAAGTCTTCTGCTCACTGCATTTATTTGATTAAAAATACAGTAAAACAGAAATATTGTAAAATATTGTTACAATTTAAAATACCTCTTTTCTATGTGAATATATTTTAAAATGTAATTGATTGATGTGATCAAAGCTGAATTTTCAGCATCATTACTCCAGATTTCAGTGTCACATGATCCTTCAGAAATCATTCTAATATGCTGATTTGCAGCTCAAGAAACATTTCTGATTATTACCAATGTTGAAAACAGTTTTTGCTGCTTAACATTTTTATGGAAACAATACCATTCAAACGTTTGTGGTAAAAAAAAAAAAAAAAAAAGAGAGATAAATTAATACTTTTATTAATCAAGGGTGCACTACATTTATCAGAAGTAACAGTAAAGTAAAAAAAAAAAAAAAAAAAAAAAAGAAGTAACAGTAAAGACATTTATAATGTTGGAAAATATTTCTATTTACTAAATTGTTTAATAAATTTAATAAATGCTGTTCATTGTTCTTTCTATTCATCAGTGAATCCTGAAAAAGGTATCACCATTTCCACAAAAAATGTTAAAAAGCAAAAACTGTTTTCGACTGTTTTAAGTATTTTAGAACACTGAAATGTAAAATTCTTTTAAAAGGAAAAAAAACAGCAAATCAGCATATTAAAATTATTTCTGAAGGATCATGTGACACTGAAGACTGGCGTAATTATGCAGAAAATTCAGCTTTTTATCACAGGAATAAATTACAATTTACAGTATATTAAAACAGACAACAGTTCTTTTCATTTGTAATGATATTTTACAATATTACTATTTTCTCTGTATTCTTGATTATATAAATGCAGACTTAGTGAGCAGAAGAGTAATGTAACTGTAATTGTAATGTTTCCAAAATTTTGACAGGTACTGTATAACATTGTTACCTAGTGCTTATATTGCTTAAATACCATTAATTGGATGCATTTGTGGGCCAAGATGCTGGGATAGGCCTCAGCCCCCACGACCCTCGAGAGGATAAGTGGTTTGGAGAGTCAATAGATGGATGGATGAACTTCCAAAATTCTATCTATATTCTAATTGATCTTTGTTTGTAATTTTGCATCATTATACCTGTGCTAAACCTATGAAAATTAAGAAACTAATGAAAGTATCAGAAACTAATGAAAGTTTCCACGGGATGAAAAAGGGCATATAGTGGATGATGGGGGTACTGACATTAACCTGCTGTATTCACTGTATTACACACTAGGGATGGGCATTTTTGTCAGTTATTCATGTCAAGTACTGGTGGTTTTGATTTTGTCTGGATGGCATGCTGTCCTAACACTAACTAGTCAGAGCTCAGGTACCACCCAAAATGCTGCCATAACCAATCAGAAAAAGATAAATATATAAAGTCAGGTGATCATCAAGTACTCAGACTTGACAGCGATGATTGATCATGAAAACGATGATTGCAGTGACTTTAAAAATGATCAATCATTGCTGTCAAGTCTGAGTACTATAGTACTTGTGCACATCCCTATTAAACACATATACACAGTATTGAGGTATGATGTATAATGTAAATGCAATAAAAATGTTTAATCATACATCTTGTTAAGTCTTGTTACTTCTGGATTTTCTATTATTTTCTTCAGAATTATTTTATTATTAATTATTAATGGGGCCATAAAGAACCTATTCATCAGTAGTTCTTTGAAGAACCTTTAAAAAGGGTTCTTTGTAGTACCAGAAAAGGTGCTTTATGGCACCAAGAAAAACACCGGTTCTTTAAAGAACCTTTCACAAAATGGTTCTTCAGGGAACAAAAAATGGTTCCTTTATGGCATCACCGCGAAACCCCTTTTTTTGGTTCTTCCTGGCACCTTTTTTTTTTTTTTAAGAGTGTATGTGGTGTAAAACATTTTCACTTACAACTTTGCACGATCCTCTGTTGTTAAGTGAAGGCATATTAAGAGCAATAGCACATATTTGCATTGAGCGGCATGAGTGAAGTTGTAGAAACAGAAATCTCATTTGCTAACAGGAATTGTGGAATTTTCCAAAACAAAAGAGGCAGTTAATTGGTGCTTTCAAACAACACATCCTAAACCTTTGATCTCAGAACAGACATATAATAGAACAAAACCTCACAGTCAGATTATAGCAGAAAGGGTCGACAAAGCCTGTCCATTGCAATTAACACATTTCTGTGCATGATTAAATATGTTATTTGCAGTGTGAGTGAATTAAAACAAGTTGCTCCATGAATCATTAATGTTTTCTGTGATGAGGTGAGCTTGCATGAATCCATGTTAGTGTGGTTTTATTATGATCACTTGTTTACCAAACAGGTTAAAAAAAAAAAAAAGTATAGGCTAATATTGACATTTTAGTTTAAGGGAGAGAATTTACAAGTATTTTATTTGAATTAGATGTTTGAAATCAACATACAAAACCACTGCAAGAGAAATCAATCGCTTGGCACAAAAACATTTTTAATTAGGGTGACAGTTAATTTATGTAAGTTGAAAACAAAGCAACGAACAACATAGTATGCAAAATATTTTGCTACAAACAAGACAATGCAGGGACTTGTTTACATGAGTCATTTACATAAACAGTACAATTCAAACTGATTCAGTTAAATTAATTGTACCTTCCACAATATGAGAGAGGGAAAGCATTTAGAAGAGCATGTCTGATTGCTATCTCAATTGGTTTCCCTTACGAAAAAGAAGTTTATTCAAGTGTGCTATTAGTATACTTCTTTTAAACTAAAAATAGAATAGTATACTTTTAGTTTACTTTTTATGTACTTCTCAGAAATGGGCTTTATGTACTTCTCAGATATATAGTTAAAATGACATTTAAGTATACTTGACTTATACTTAGAAAAAGTCTAAATATATTTGAGCTATACTTGTGCTCCTAGAATCCGTGTTTTCATTGTTATATGGTAAGGGGCGCTAGTACACATCTTCTGTACAGAATTTCCAAAAAACACAAGTGAAGAAGAAAAAGAAACAACATACTTCCACATGCAATCTAACATGATCATCGGACATAAATCAGCATCAAAACTGTAACGTTATGGAATAAAATGTCGACAAATGAAGAGGTAATAATGACTGTCAAGCTTTGGGGTTGCTGATCGACTCATTTCCATCTACGTTTTGATTATCATTCTGAATCCAATTCATAGTCTTTTTTTCAGCTTTTTGTTCAAATTGTTGTTTCTTTCTTTCTTTTTTTTTGTTTTTGTTTTTTTTTTTGTTTTTATTTATGAGACTAACCCACATTCAAGTATTTAAAAAAAGAATCCATGAAGCTAGAATAAAATATTTTTGTTTGCAAGCAGATACTCTGTTCTTTCTTTGAATGTTTTGTATGTTCAGATGTTAATATAACAAAATATATACAAATCAATACCTAAATAGGGACACAGTAGTATACTTAAGGTATGATGTAAAGTTCACTTAAAGAAAACTTACGAGTATACTTGCAGTATAAAACTACGAAACTAGTAGTTTACTTAGACTATACTTCAAAGTGTACTAAAAATGCTACTACAAGTATTTAATTAGTAATCTATCAGTATACCTATAAGTTCACTTTTAGTATAGTTGCAGTACAAGCAAAAAACATTGATGTAAACTAGCTGAGTACTCAAAGTTTACTACTTTTACACTTAAATTATACTTAAAAGTATACTTTTATATACTAGAAAGTGGGCCAATTTAGTCCCAAGGAGTACTGAAATAGTAAACTTACAAGTATACTACTAGTACACTGATATTTGTATACTTACTACTAGGGGTGTGCCCGAAGCCGAAAACCTTATTCGGAAAGGCACGGATAATGGCTTCAAAAACAAATAACGGATAACGAATAATTCTGCCCGAATATTCGGCTGAGGCTGGCCCAGTCTGGTGTTTGCTAGATAACAGGTGAGCCAGGGGATCAGCGCGGTATTTTATACAAACCTCTAAAGTCACGCAATAATGAGTGTGTGAAGTGAATGAATGTTAACTTTATGAATGAAAAGAGCACAAATCAAACACCGCATTGCTGTTGCCTCTCCGTGCATATCTCAGAAATCAGAGCTTGGCAAGAGTAATATCAACTAAAATAATACATCATACACGTTGTATTATTTGTGTATATTTAAAAGGCAATAATTTAAACCTTATAGGCAACGATATGATACACGAATGAACAGAATAAGCACAGCGCGATCACCAAACAGCCGCGTTGCGCGTCTCAGTCTCTCAAAAACCAAACTCTCTCTCAAGAGTAGGGTAATAATCGACTTAGATACAGATACATTTTCTACTAGGCCTACATGTTTGCTTCTTTACCTTTTGCTGGTTTGCGTGGCACACGCACATTTGTTTAGTGAAGTTCAAAAAAAGACTCACTTAAAGAGTTCCGCGTAATGAAAATGTGCGCCTTGACTTGAGTCGTGTTGACTAAATGTTTGTCATGAAATCTCTCTGCTTGTATGATAAATTTATTTTTAGAAGATAATAATTTTATATTTTAGAACACTGAATAGGGCAAATAGTTGACACACAAATATTTTTCCATACTCTGTTCTCTCTTTTTTCCCCCATACTTTACCAGACCTGCAAACTACTTAAGTGAAATACTTTTTTTAAACTGCGCAGGAACTGGTGAGCCAAAGGAAAGTATGTTGTTTTACATAAACCTCTAAAATTACAACGCAGTAACAAGTGTGTGAAGTAAATGAGTGTAAATTCTATGAATGAAAAACACGCAAATAAAATAGCATTGTTGCAGTTGCCTTTTTCCATGCATTTCCTGGAAATTACTTAAATCAGTTTCCATATTTATAAACTGCATAGGAACCCTTACTGATTTAATTAGAAGATATTTAAATATTTATTTATCGGATCACAAAAGGTCCCCAAGCTGGGACTCGAACTCGCGTTCCCCGAAACACAACCGCACTGCATCTCCAAACACTGCCTATACAAGGGTATAGGCTCCGACTGTAAGAAGATATTAGATAAATGTTACAATCATAAAAAAAATATATTCTTTTAGTTCAAAATGGCGTATTTGTTCCGTGATAACTACGAAAAAAAAAATAAGATAGGCTATAAAACCATAGTCGTAACAGTAACTGTAAGAAGTTCCGCCTACTTCCGGTTTTATCCGAATACAGATACAGATACGAATAATTTTATGATTGCTACAGACACAAATACAGATACAAATACTGGCTTCGCTGCACACCCCTACTTACTACATAAAGTATACTTAAAAATATACTTGAACTTTACTTAAGTATACTTAATAAAATAAACGAAGTATACTACTTTTTGGTAAGGGTTAACATGCGTGTTCAGCTATTGAAGACATTTATTTATTTGTCTGTCTGTTTGGTGGTTGGTTTATTTGTTTGTTTGTTTGTTTTTTGTTGTTTTTTTTTAAAGAAGTGAATACTTGTATTCAGAAAGGACAGATTAATTTGATCAAAAATGACAGTAAAGACATGTATAATGTTGAAAGAATCCTGGGGGATCAGATGCACAATTCTGTCAGGACCACTATCATCAAAGATGATTGACAATTAGCATACAGTTTGGATTGGCGGAATGGTTCTGTTCTGGGCAAGAACTCCCTGTGCATCCATGCAGCCTAGGATGGATAAGAGCAGGGAGAGCAGCAATAATCCCCCCTATAGGGAAACAGAACAGAACCAACATAAATGTATTGCAGATATCATTAATGTTCAATAATTTAATGTACACATTTTAGAAATTAGCCTGATTCAAAACAGAATAAGAAGGCCAAATACTGACTGGATGAGAGGAGGAGTTGGGGATGGAGGAGGGTCATTAGCTATTGAGCTGCTGATAATACTGAAGGACCTTATATAAGAAAGCTGAGATGTGTCGTATTCCTATAGGTAGACGTGAGTCAGCTGATGCAAGCTTGGCTAACGTGACCTGCCAGAACTAACGTTATGCTTGATTTAAATCTAAATGAAACTGTAAAAACATTAATAATTTAATAACACTGTTAAATGTAGTGTTAAACAAATCTGAATATCCAATTTCATGATGTACTTGTTGTGAGGCCTAAATGCACTTGTAACATTAAAAATGTTTTATCTTAAGTTATAGTGTTATTTATTTATTTATTTATTTATTTTAGAATTTTATTATTGGTTATTGACTGATATTAGAGGTTTTTTTATACACTTTTGTAATGTTGCAAACATTAGCTTTGCCTTCACAGGAATAAACTGCATTGTAAAATATATTAAAATTAGTGCTGGACAAGTTTTTGTTTATATAATATATGTGTGTGTACTGTGTATATTTATTATGTATATATAAAGACACACACATACAGTATATATTTTGAAAATATTTACATGTATATATTTATATTAATATAATTTATATTATATATAAATATATTTAATATATAAACATAACATATTTTTCTTAAATAAATACATGCATGTGTGTGTATTTATATATACATAATAAATATACACAGTACATATATATTATATAAACAAAAACTTTTATTTTGGATGCAATTAATCGTTGCCCAGCACTAATTAAAATAGAAAAAAAAAATAATGTTTTAAATTGTAATAATATTTAAAATTATTCCTGTTTTTTTTTTTTTTTTTTTGTTAGTTTGTTTTTTAATGCCGCCTATGTCTTTGTGTCTGTACTGTATGTGTGTATAGTTTCAGGTAGAGCAGTACCTGATACTTTTGTTCTGTAAATTGAAATTCAGAGCTCCTTCCATGAATATCATCTATGTGCTTTCCCTTCATCAGAGGAGACAGAAGAATGAGTGACTCCACCGTATCATAAATCTAAAATGAAGAGGATGATGTCTGCTCGGCTCGTCCTGTCATCAGTCAGTCTGTAATGATGGGGGCTCTTTTGAAGGCGGGAGGGCCCAGGGGCCCCATTTGGGCAGCCATTATAAATGAGGCTTATCATAGCGGCATAAACTGTCATTCAATCACACTCAGCCTGTCCTCTATACATCCTTTTATCAGCCTCTGTCTGTGGATTCAGTCTCACACACTCACTGCATCCACACACACATGCATTAAATGCACACACATCTTTCACATACACCTTATGCATTTGGCATTACATGTTTTAATTATACAAACACACAAGGCCAATGTCAAATGACTGAGCATATTATATTCACATTCATATTCCTGAAGGCAATGCATGTCTGTTAATTTGAACATGCACCTGGCTGCGGTTCTGTACAGGACAATTGAACATTTTCATAAAATATATAAAAATAAGTGACTTGTTTGAGATGATAAGAGACAGACCTTATACTAAGTGATAATTCTCCTCTCCTGATGGTTTTGATTATTATTTTTATTTTTTTTTAAACAGTACAAAAGCATCATACAGTAATTGAACCCTTCATATTTGCCCTACTCCACTGGGAAGAAGAGTAGCTTTAATTCCTGTTTAAGTCCATTATCGATTTTATCTAAAAATGAAAACTGTAATGACAGTGTTTACCAAAATGAGGGAGAAAAATTGCAGGTTTTAACCGGCCTGAGTAAATTGCAGACATTCATTATTTTAGCAAACATTCCAGCAGTTGTAATTTAGCGAGTGGAGGCGGTGAACAGGATTTTGTTGCTTTGCTGACTGACCTTGGAAACCTCTAAATGTAGCTGTTAATAATGATAGTTTTGTTCTCTCTGTCCTGCTCTCTCTTTCCCTCTCATTCAGACTTTGTCTTTTTCTCTCTTTTAATTAATTAATTTATTTATTTAATTTTTATGCAATTACTGTTTCTCTGTTAATGGGTGTTTCTTCAACTATGAACACTTTTGGTCCTGTTTGCTTTTAGAAATTAAACTCCTTTAAAACATACTTATCACACACACTAATTTATTCAATTTGTTCATTAAAAGTGTTTATGGAAATGAATTTTAAGCATTTTAATCTCACAAAATAAACAGTCTAATCGATTTTTTACTTCCCCTTGAAGTGGCTCCCATGATGTATACTCATACCTGCTGTATAATCAATCAGCTTCACAATTTACACTTCGCTTTGCATTTCTGAGAGGATGTTGGGTTATGAATAGATTTTAAACAGCTGTCCAATAGATGCTGACCTGAGGCTGAAACACTCATTGATCTGATGGCGAACAAAGGACACTGATATCAAGTTACTGCTGACCGCATGTCACAACCTGTAGACTTGTCTGGAACAGGCATATTACTACATTCTGGCTGTTTATGAAGAGCAATGATTAGACAAAGTTTGATAGCAGGTTGTTCTAATCCTCGAATTTGATTGGCCAATTGGTGTTCTAAAGCACTGGTATAACATCATTAGTTCTTTTCACAGTTTGCATCATTTCTTTTGTCTTTTTTGAAGGGACTTTTCAGTCTGTCTGCAAGTTACAATGATATGTCAGAAGGTGGCAAAAAGTGATTTTACAAGTGAGTCATTCATTTAAATGATTTGTTCAAAAATGCATATTCATTCTGTGAGTGATTCACTGAATCATTCATTCAAACCGAATCCTTTAAAAATACAGATTCATTTTGGAACCAATTAACTGACTGTCTTTATGAGTGAGTCAGTGCATCATTCACCTAACAGTTTTGTTCAACAACACTGATTCATTTAAGAATGAAAAAAAGGGACTGTCTTTATGAAAGTGTCATTGAATCATTCACAATGGATAGGTTAAAAAATGGTGGAACGCTGCTGCTGTGTATTTCTCGGAGATGAGCTACAGTTGCTGCTATTGTACTGGAAACTATTTTCCTTGGTGGGAAAAAAACGTAATTTTTGAACTGTTGTACAGTATAAAGGCAATATTGCACTAGTAATCAAGCTTGAAGCAACAAGGAAAAAATGTCGTTAATTTTCACATGTGAGCAAAGTATTTTTGTTGTACATAATTTACAATGATTTTGGCAAATTATGAAAAAGTGTGAAAATATGATGCGTATTTACAGTACTTAAAATGCTAGCTATAAAGTAACTTCAAGATAGCCAGCCATTTTATTCTCATCTGTTTAAAGTCTTTCTTCTCAGCTGCCTGCACATTTTATCTGCTAAACAAAGTCTCTCCAGTGCTGTATGATGTTATAGCTATTTGTGGCAAAGACTATAAAACATTCAATATTTACGATTCCCCAGGTCTTTAGATTTAGATTCATTGTTTCAAACCATATTATTTTATATGCTAGGCAGAATGTCCTTTCAAAATGAATGTTTTTTCTGCAAGTTCCCCAAAAAAAAAAAAAAAAGTATTCCATAAAAATGAAAATGTTGGCATCATTCACTTATGCATGTAAATCCATTAGGGATACAAACATATATGGCATGTGGGAGAGAAAATTATATCAAAACGTAAATTTTTTGGGTGAACTATTTCTCTGAAAGGCCTCTGTTCCATCTTGTGAAATTGTCAACATCTCCGAATTTAGCCGAGTAAATCCGTCTCTCAGATAACACACTTCAGGCTTTACTCAAAACCTCTGGGCCAATCTGTGAGCTGTGAGGAAAATACCAAACCGCTAATTAACAAAAGCTATCTTGGCTATGATTTGGAAATAAACTCTAATTTAGTCCTGAAAGCAATTAAGCGAGTCTGTAATGGTAAAACAAATGATAGCAGAAGGTTAATGGGAAGGGAATTAAAATTGAGATTATGCTGATTAAAGCCAACTGTCATGTGGTCAGATGGAAGCAGAACGAAATGAGGGACTGAAACAGAGACGCTCACAGGAAGCCAAGGTTGAGCTGAGAAGTGACTGTTGAAGGGAAAACACAGGTAAGGCTAATATGAACTGTTTTAAGAACAAACCACAAATATATTAGCCAAATCTCTTTATTTGCATGTCTGAGTTTACATGGAAGGTCTGAATATTGCTTCATAGCAGCCCTCTGTAGATGCTAAAAGTACATTTAACTCTCATGTTCTGTTGAGATTGATTTTACTTCCTCATTGTTTGCTGTCCCAGAGACCCCGGACAATAAAAGCCTACAAAACAAACTTTCAACAGTTGTGCCAGTGTTAGCCATTAGCTAATGCAGCACAAAGCAAATGGCTATCCGTGAGTGAAACCTGTGATTACATGAGCCAATTTGTTTTAATGCAACCCTGTCACAAACCAGCTTTTTGTGGATAAATTTGTCAATACTTTGCTAGCATAGTGAATTAGCACACTGCACAAACTTTTAGAGTAGCCCTACCTAAACTAAACAGCTGAAAATGCTTTACTCCCTGTGGCTGTTTGTGTTTACTATATTATTTTTCAAGAAGCTAACTCCAAAAGGCTTGTTTAGTTGCCTCCATTTTGGTAAATTACTGAGACTTCAACTCATTATTTCACATACGTTTGGCCTGCTACATTCCTGACTGGCCATAAATCCTAGTTTAGTGTTCAGGAGAAAATTCCTTTTCTTTCTATTACAGGAAGAATTAATGTTAATTTTACAGTGACAGATTAATTTTATGGTGTCACAGTAACAATGGAAAGGTATAATCCTTCAACTGGCTCACAATAGCAGTAGATTTAGCAGTTTCTATGAACACTGAGCAGTTCAGTTGAGCTCAAAAATGCAGTAATGTTCAATCATGATCAAATTTAGTAGTAGCTATATGTGTATGTTGACGGGAACTCAAAACTGCACTCCAGTGACATATCGGAAGAAAATCATAAGCTTATACAAAGCACAATATTATTTTCTAGCATGGTGTTTTTGAGGTGGCACATGTCATGTAAACCCTTTTTCATCTTGCTGTGTTGCACAGCCTTTATTGACATCCTGTAAAAGCTTCATATTGCCAATACTTCCTCAGTCAACAACTTTTAGATCGGCCCATTTGTTCTCATCTCAGTAACTGTTTGGTGTTCTGAAGTATATGTGTTGACAGCTGCTGTAAGTCGCTGCCACTCAGCAATTTTTCTTTTGTTTGCAGCACCTGCAGTGAGACCAGGGAAAACTATTTCATCAAGAAAATTTCTTCAAGGTCAGACTTTCAGATCTCACTTTTAGGACCGTCTTTACTTATATTGTACATTATTTTCTGATGTTTCACAAATCGGCATGTATAGATCACATGCAGTCTGCAGATGCAGAAGTTAAAGCAATAGTTTGCACAAAAATGAAAATTAGCTAAAAAATTTAAAGATGTGGAGAGACCATTAAAGATGTGGCTGAGATTGTTTCTTGATCAGAGCAGATTTGGAGAAATTGTATCAATGCTCACTAATGGATCCTCTCCAGAGTCAAAACAGCTGATTAAAACATTGTAATAATCCACAAGTAATCCGCACCACTCCAGTCCATCAATAAACATCTTGTGAGGTGAAAAGTTGCATGATTTTAGATTAGTTTTTCAGATTTTCAGTGTCAAACTTTTGGACCCCTTCGTATTGTCTAAAAATTGTGCAATATCTACTTTTGGAGTCCATTATGCAACATGCAGTTGTACTAATGGAAATGTGGACTTCACACTCTGTTTCTGCATTAGCCTTCTTAA
Source organism: Spinibarbus caldwelli (assembly GCA_039654775.1). NCBI lineage: Eukaryota > Metazoa > Chordata > Actinopteri > Cypriniformes > Cyprinidae > Spinibarbus > Spinibarbus caldwelli. The sequence goes on along the minus strand of CM077242.1, from coordinate 5,520,360 downwards.
CATAGACATATTTACTCTACATGCACGCAAGATCATAATTTATTTAATCAGAAACCATTTTCTTTGCTTGCTGGAAGTTTTACAATGATTAAAATTAATGAAGGAATTACATGTAGAAAAATGTACATACGGTTCCTGTTCTGTTGTGTTTGGTTTCATGCATGAGAAGGATATTTGATGTCATATTGTTCATGAGTCCATTCTTCAGATGTTCAGTCTATATGACGGCATTATCTTCTTGCAAATGAGGCCATTGTGAGTGAATAATGTTTGCGGCATTGTGTGCACATGCTCCAGGAAACACAATCTTGGAGGCTATAAAGACATTGTAGGTTGAAGGCTTTCTTCAAGTGTAAACCTATATATATGTAGGAAACAGGGTGAGAGATGGACTCATCACAGTAATTCACTGTTTCCCATTATTCAAGGGTTCAGGTTTTGCACACTGACATCGAATGGGTTCAGAAAAGCAGCCTGCCATAAATTTTAGCTTTGTTAAGCTCACAACATATAGTTTTTGAGTTCAGGTCAGAGAGGTGCCGCTTCAATTTGGAGGCAATTTTTGAGGCTGTACTTTGGTGGCATTTAGCGACTATCCTGTGAAATGTCTGCTCGTCCCTGTCATTGATCTCTGACATGTGAGCACATCTCCATTTACGCTCTGCCTGAGGACTACCGCTGTCAGCGTCAGCCCAGTCCACTGAGAGAAATCCAATCCAGTGATATCTGCACACTAAACACAGCATCCGGCTTTTAACTCCTTGTCAGGTTTCCCAATACCTGCCCTAGATCTTCAAGACCTTTTATATGCTTTGTCAAATACAGCATTAGACTCTAAAAATCAATTATTATATAGGTTTTACATATTCTTGAGAATCAGGAGTCGTTGGAGGTCCATTTAGTGTGATCGTACACTACTTTTTTTTTATATCAATGTTTTTGAAGGAGTTCTCTTATGCTCATGAAGGCTGCATTTAACAAGGTAAAACATAAAACATTTTGTTACTTAAAAAAAAAAAGTTAAATAAAGTGTATGTATACACACACAAACACTCATTATATAATTGCATTTATTTCAGCTTGTTTCCAAGGCAACATTTCACATTTTTATTACATTTAGATTTATGTTCTAAAATATCCTAAACTAAAAGTGAAATAAAAATTTGTATGAACTATATAGGTTTATGTACAAACAACAAAAACTAATAAAAATTACAAAAACACACAAAATCACTTAAACTTTAACTAAAATTAACATGAAAGTAGAAAACAAATAAAACCATTTAAAATATTAACAAAATTTAAAATTGTATCTCAATGATACTAAAATAACACTGGCATTTATTTGATCAAAAATACAGTAAAATTGTAATTATTATAATTCAAAATATATATTTTCTATTTGAAAATATTGCAAAATATAATTTATTCATGTGATGCAAATCTGAATTTTCAGCATCATTACTCCAGTCTTATATATTCAGACATATTATCATTATCAATACTGGAAACAGTTTTGCTGCTTAATATATTTGTGGGAAATGTGATATATTAAAGAAAGAAAGAAAGAAAGAAAGAAAGAAAGAAAGAAAGAAAGATAAAAAATTGAGTAGTTATTTCAGAGGTTGCTGTGGTTATTCAGTGTCAACCAAGTTCAACAGTTACTCTTGTATTCCAAACATACATGAAAGAAGAATTTCAGGGATAATTTGAGGGATAAGCACATAAGCCCATGAGAAAGGAGGAAAGAATGGACAAGCTGAAGATGTAGAGGAAGACCCAACAATACTTAAATGTCACTTCCTAAAGGGACAGAAGAAAATCCGGTGAAGCGCTGCTTCAGCATATGAGAGAGTCATCTGACACTGGTGTGCTCACTTCAGCTATTGGCAGAAGTCATGTAAGAAATCATCTAGGATTGTGTTTCAGCTCAGAAACCATGCTTGCGGAAACAATCTGAAGAAATTACAGTAGCAGAAAGACCCATGGAGGTTTACATTTGCCAATTCTGCTTCACAGACACTTTAGTATTTCGGCTGAAATGATGGAATGATGAATGTTTTCACATATAAAAGGCTTATCCATATCATGCCTTCTAGAAAATGAGTGCTAACACGATGAAACGACACACTTGGGAGTTCACCAAAATCAACTGAATCCTCTGATAGCGTAGTTCGTTTGCACATTTTATCCATGTTGTTTTACGACCTAATTCACAACTTGCAATGACACAAGCATGCTCACAAATGTAGTTCTGATTGCAGTATGCACAAGGCAGTTTGTAAAGAGTTGAACATATAGCATCATGGACTGCTATGGTGATGTTTGGTTGGATTATAGGTTTAAGTGAACAAGATGCATGGTTTTGCACTGAAATATAGCATGCTGAAGTGGTGCAACTTCTGTAAGAGAATCAGATATTATGTTTAATACTGTTCTCAACATTATTGATGCTGTGTGGTGCCCTGCAAGCAGCTTGAAAGAATTTACCACGGGTGTTCCTAAGCAAATAGTTTTTTTTTTTTTTTCTTATGAACCACTGAGCTTATATCGGTCTTTCAATCTTTAATTGTACTTTTACTGCATGGACAGAGGACAAGACAATCAGAGTAAACCAAATCAAAAACTAAAAAGCTGAAGGAAAGGGATGAGAAAATGTTTAGTGCGTGCCTTCATATAAGGCAGCTGGCTTCTTATTTTGCTCTGATGTATCTGATAAATCAAAATCCAATCAGTCTACACTCTCTCTGTGTTTATGAGAGCTTCACCTCCTGGTCACAAATATCTGTTGTTTTCCTGTAAGAAGTTTTAAGGAAACTTACTCTCCTGAAGTTAAAGGAGGATCAGGCAAAAATCAATGGTGTGCTATGTGATGCTACACATAGACGTGTCAATAGCCGGAGTTTCTTTTATTTCTAGAGGGAAAAACACAACATGTGTGATGCATATGCTGTGTTATGCATAAAAGGATAGAATTTACCATTTGCTGAAGAAATTCCAGGGTAATTCTGATTGATTTTCGATGTGGTGGCCATGGGTGTAGAATACCATGCCTAATATTTGAAAGAATGTAAACACACTTGTCCAGTGAAGAAGTGCAGGGGACAAATTTATGCTTTATTTAAAGTGCCGCCGCTCCCATGCACTTTTTTGATTAGACAAATGTTCACGTTTATTAAATTATTACCTGCACAAATGTGTGTATGTATATGCATATATGTGCATAAATTTTGTATATGCATAAACTCTTTTGTAAACAATGTTCACCTCTAAATTCTACACACTTTATTTCTATATAAAATTATATATTAATGAATTATATAAATTAAAATTTACACAATTACTCAGTGAAGGTATTTAAAATCCAAAGAATGGAGACAAATTAATGTACTCTGGTGGAAAGAAATAAAGTTTGTTTTGTTTTGTTTTATTTATTTTTTATTTATTTTTTATTTTATTTTATTTTATTTTATTTTATTTTATTTTATTTTTTGCTCAACTAACTGGTAAATAGTCTTCAACACATCCTTTGATCTCACTCTGTCCAAAAAATTTCACAGATATTTTATCAGAGCCCTTCAAATTAGAATAAAGATGGTGATTATTAATGTTGAGCTTAAACTGTGTTGATATTTTGTTGTTTTTGAACCAAATCTATATATATATATATATATATATATATTTTTTTTTTTTTTGTAGATTATTAAATCATTATGCTGCCTCAGAAGTCCATTTATTTCATACACAAACACTGCCTGCAAGATCATTTCCTGATAGGCTAGTGAGGCAACAAGTAAACTACCTAAGCTTTTAGACGCAGCCTGCACTTTCAGAAAAAAAAATTACAAAAGCTGTGACTGGAGCGGTACCCTTTCAAAGCAACTAATATAACCATTTAGATACGTATATGTACACTTGAAGTACTAATATGTACCTTTTAGGGGTAAAAAAAGGTACAAAGATTTACCTTTTGAAATATCACCAATCCAGTGATAGCATTTGTAACTTTGTTAGTAAAAAAAAAAAAACAATTTTAACAAGTCAACAACCTGTTTCCTCCCATGGTGCTGTGGCATAGTTTGTTTAATATGATTTAGAACTGCTGGTAGTATGTATGTGTATGTATGTAAGTGTATTTATTTCATATCTACCTTTTGTCGGGCACAGAATCAGTATTTTTTCTTACACAAAGTCTTGTGTATTTGTTTGATAATCACCAGCAGATTCTTGTGGAGCAGGGCTGGTTTCAGAAGGTCCTAGGTGCAGGGTTATAAAAACAGGAGCAGTCCTCTGGAGAGCTGTGCTAAAGAGAGTCCTCTCCAGTACTCTACACATGACATTTAAGAGATTCACTGAAAGGTTAGGCTTTCAAACACACACACACACACACACACACACACACACACACACACACACACACACGTATGTATGCTTGTGGGCTCTCCATCAGCTATTGTCTGGAATCTGGAAAATGAGAAATATTCAATATGCCACTTTTCAGACTCCTCTACTTTCTCTTTTCTATGTTAGGATTCAAAATGCATGTAATAAACAATATTGTTAACTGAAACTAAAAATATTTTATTTTTAATAGAAATAAAGCTATAAAATATGTAAAATATAAATATTTGGTGAAATACTTTGGAAAATTGGAAAGGTTAACTATGTCAAGTCCAAGAAAAAATATTAAGTCTTAAGCTGGAATAAAAATGAAACTAAATAGAAATTATTATTAATAATAATAATAATAATAATAATAATAAAAGAACAAAGTACTATAACTTACAGTACAAATTTGAAATGAGAAAAATTAAAGTGTATTTTAAAAAAATCAACTATCATGGTATAAATAATACAAAAATAACACTAATAAATGTTGTTGAATGTAATTTGTTTGTTACTGTATCCACGTGTTTTTTTTTTTTTTTTTTACTTGTTGCTAAGTAGCTGCAGCCTCAAATCTCTCTCTGTGTTTTTATATATAAACCTTAAAAGTGCATGGTATAGCATAAACATATTATATGTATATAAAAATAACACAAACAGTGTCAGACACGTTGTGTGCCTAAGTTTAGAATGAAGCCCTGAGCCTGTATATGAGCAATCATAATAATGATACTCATCCTAGCATGAGCCACTAATTACAACAGAAAGAAATAATTGTTCGTTTTCTTTGTGCCTTAGTCATTGACGAAGTTGAAAGCATGCAGGCGAATAGGAGAGCTTATCTGTGCATGACTTCTTTTGCTAATATTTGCTGCAGCAGATTGGTGAGACTTGTGTGTAGATGATCAAGCCCATTGTTTCACCATTAAAGAGTGGATGAGACTCTGGCTCTTTGTATTCATCAGATGAAGTCATCTTTCTGTGTTCTCACTGCACATGTTTGTTTGTGTTGGTGTTGAGGTCGCTCCTGTCATCGAGTCTAGACACTTATTGCATCACATAAATGCTTTCTCACCACTTCTTTTCTTTCAGCACTAAATATGGTACAAACCCCTTCCCCAGGGACTAATTAAACATGTTCAAACACACGACTCTCAATATGGCTCTGTTTAAAAACATCCCTCCGACCCATTAACTTCCTGTTCGCTACTCTTCTTCAGTAACATCTCTAATGACTCTGAGTCATCTTCTTCTCCATATGTTCGGAAATGATTCATGCTTATGATCGTTTGAAATATTCAATGCTCCAGATCCATTCAACAACTAGACCTTGTAATGACACAAATGCAATGGCACAAATAGCCTTTAGTTTAAACACCTATAGGTTGTGTATGTATACAGTATACACACACACACACACACACATACACACTAATACTAAATATGACATCAAAAGTATAAAAGTCACTCGTTTTTATAAAGTAACACTGTCCAACAGTGACACCCGCACATAAGGTTATAGCGGAGACTTGCCTCCCTTCAGTGTATTGGCTTTCAACAGAGACCCCTTATCATGCCTTGGAGTGGGGGGGGGTATGAATGGGGGAAAGTCACATGAAAGGAGGCAATGCTTCCATCGCGCTATAATTGGATATGATCGGTTATGATTGGATATGATTGGTTTGTGCAATAAATCACACCTCTTGTTTTTGTGCGAGCTCTCAGCCTGAATGAAGAAAATGATGCCATTATTAACTAATTATATAGTAAGTAAACAACTCACCCGCTAGATATCACTGCTGTGTGTCATAAAACTTGAAATGATCTGAAAACGGCAGCATTTAGCTTGACCTGAAAATAAGTTGACTACTGAAAAGAACACCTGAACATCAGTTCACAAATTAAAAACTATTGGTAACACTTTACAATAAGGTGTCATTTGTTAACATGAACAAACAATGAACATTTATTACAGTATTTATTTATCTTTCATCGTTAGTTAATAAAAATGCAGTTGTTCATTGTTAGTTCACAGTGCATTAACTAATGTTAACAAACACAACTTTTGATTTTAAGAATGCATTAGTAAATGTTGACATTAATATTAACTAAGATTAATAAATGCTGTAGAAATGTTGTTCATTCTTAGTTCTGTCACAATCGCTACTGTGAGGAGCGAGAAATGAGGAGTACGTAGGAGATCTTCCACAAATAACAGTCTTTATTCTTCCAAATCACTGAGCACATGGAGAAGACGTTTAAAACCCGACAGAGAACATGAGGCAGACTACACATTAAATACTAAACTAAACAAGGGACAGACATGTGTGGGGAATCAACTAATAATCAAACTAATCAGACTGGGGAGAAACTGGGTCACAGAACACATGGGGAGCAATAACACAACAGAACAGTCCAGGGGCGTGACAAGTTCATTCACTGATTCATTCAGACCAGTATCATTGATATACCATTATAGTTTATTAATATTTTGGATTCGATTTTCATTTAAATTTCAGTTTCTTTTTTTAATGTGTATATAGTTTTTTAAGTTAAACAGATCAGTAATCCCATTAATAAAATATAATTTTATGTATTTTTCTTAAAAATATAACTTATAATTGATTAAATCTTCCATAAAAAAAACCCTCAAAGAAATAGTTAAAAATAGAAACGTTAGATAATAGTCAGTGTTGTTATTGTTAACTAAAACTATTTTATTCTTTAACAGAAATAAAGATAACACTGATAAATGAAGATAAATATAATCTGTTTATATTTATGTATCCGCTGAAGGTTTGTAGCATGTTGCTACTGTATGTAGTTCAAATCTCTCTCTCTCTCTCTCGCTCTCTCTCTCTCTAGAATATATATATTCTAGTCTTAAATGCAATATTTATACTTATTATAGCATCCTCCAGGTGAAAATAATATGTACTTAAAAAAATAATACAAACAGTGTCGGACAAGTTGTTTGCCAAAGTTTAGAACAAACCCCTTAGTGATTTTGTTGTATTTTTGTCTCTGTCTTTCTCTCTCTCTTTGTGTGTGTGTGTGCGTGTGTGCGCGCGAGTGCAGTATGTAGTTTTTATTAAGTGATGTTTTAGTTTAGTTTACATCATCTTAAACTAAATGAAAATGGTGGCTTGGCAACTATCTGAAATAAAACAATTTTTATTTATTTATTTATTTTTTTCAGTCAATGTTTATTTTATTGCAATTTATTTATTTATTTATTTATTTGGCCAGTGGTAATACCATGGTATTTCGGTCATAGTATCATTGTAATACCATGGTATTTTGATCATAGTGTCATGGTAATACCATGGTATTTTGGATATGTACAATGGTAATGCCATATTTTTTGGGTATGTACAAGACAGTAATACCACTTTTTTTTTTCTTTTTTTTTTTACATACCCCCCCCCCTCCCCCCATCTCATCATATTCAAAGCTTCTCACGTCTGAGATCTCATTTCCACTTAAGCACTGGTGTGTCTACCCGGACGTGATAAAAGAATTTTCCACGTAGCGCTATTCCATTCTCTGCCGTGTTTGCTTTCATGTTCTCCAGTGAATAATACCATTTCCAATTCATTAAGCTGCACTTTTGTTTTAGAGGGTCTGCAGATTAAACAGGAAGGTGTTTTTCCTGTGCTTCTCATTCTCCGAGTTTGTTTCTCACTCTCCTTCACAAGGACTCGATGGCTGCGTGACTTTAGCTCTGACTCTCTAATACAGACAACTCCCGCAGAGACCAAAGCCAGACGTTACTCACCATCAGTCTGCACCTATGATGATTCTCACACTGTCAGTTTTACCTGCGTTAATGCAAATCAATTCAATATGATCAATGATTGCAAATGTACTTTTAAATATACCTGGAAACTGATAAAAATATCCATTTCCATGTGTATTAGCCAAATTTCTCTTGCGTATGAGGAGAAGCATTTACTATTGTGACGGTTCCAGTGAGTAACCGGTTATTTCTAAGTTGCAGGTGATTGGCTGAAGGGAGTGGTTGCACACCTGAATGTAATCATGGCGCTCTATAAAAGACTGGGACAGATGTGAGTGGGGGGCTGAGCTCTATCTGTTTGCTCTGTACTTTGGGTTTCTCATGAGGCTATCGGAGAACTGATGTGATGGGATACGGGAGATCACCGCCGCCTTTGATCCATCTCCTTTGGGATGGTTGTTGTTGGAGGTTCCGTGGACTGTGAATGGTTGGACTGATGTCTTTCATAAATGTTACACATTTACATGTATCTGCTGACGCACTGATTATCATTTACATTGACATTCCATGTTGTCCTGTTTTACATGGATAAATAAATTCACTTAATTGGCTGTGGTGTGTGGTGACTCCCTTATTTTGTTGCGATTCAGAAAAGAGATCGTAACACTATCAACATTTCTCTAATTGTTTCAGAAAAAGAGACCTAAGTTATTTGGCTAAAGTTGAGACATTTATGTTTAAATGCAATCATAAATCAAAATAAATTGTATCAGCTAGAGTACTTGGATTAGGACTCAACGAGGTGGACCCAACACTAGTATCAGCTGGATGCAAAGTGACTTCTATATGGTTTTCAACCACTGAAAATGGGTAAAATCTTAGATTTTGCACATGGAGCTGCATTGAGATTCCAGTATTTCTGGGAATTAACTATTTAGGGCCTTAAAAATGAAGATACCAATAGAAAAGTTTGTTAAGAACCAGAATTTAAAAAGGTATTGAGATATCTTTAATGCCTCTTGAATTACAGGCTACAAAAAACACAGAAAATGTTTTTTTCCCCATCTTTGAACTGTCACCATTGGCATAAAATGTAACAAGGAATATTAAAGTCAACACATTTTACCAATGTCCAACAATCTCTGTGTAAAAAAATAAAATAAAATAATGTTTCTAAAGTCATTTTTCCCTCTCCTGTAATTTGGCTCCAAATCTCAGCTAAAAATTGAGATTTTCCACAAAATAATAAATATTCATCTATGGTATTTAATACTTTGCCTTTCATCTCTTTATATGTTTTTCTTTCCTTAAAAATAACCCTTTTGTATATCCGGGTTGGCTAAAAGCATATGCTAAATGATTAAATGTAAATATAGTCATATTTGTATTTAAAGAGTCAGACTACTGGTCAAATGTAACCAGTCATCTTTGAAGTGCTTTTTGTTTTTGTTTTAAGTTGGTAGCAAACCAGGCTCTTGTGCTCAGAGAGATAATGCAGCATGAGCTCGAGGGTTTGTATGAAGAGGCGCTCTCAACCCCATCACATGATCTCTTAACTAGTAACCCACTCCTTTCTCAGGCTACTAATGGACTGACTTACTGACCCGCTTTTGTGTAAAGAGCCGGATAGTGTGGGTATTTTTGTGTCAGGTGATATCTTGTATCTGTATTTAGCAAATACATGTTAAAAGAGATGAGTTACATAAAAAGGACATCACATATCACATCCAGAGATGACCTGCTAATGGGGGCAGCAAGCAAGGATGAGGATCTTTTGGAGTCAGTAATGCATAATGCAAATGGATTAGAGACCAAAGAGGTTAAATGCATATACTACATTTATCTAATTATGATTATCTGCATAAAAAGTCAGAAGGAGATATAGTATATAATTTGTAAATGTTTTAATGCAACATTTTGAAGAAAATGAAAGTGAAGACACTTCTTCTGTGAGCTCTTAATTAATCTAACTACGAGTAATTTTTAATGTGCAGAACATGTTAATGTCTTAATATATTGGATAAATGATCAGACTCACAATTTGTAAAGATGTAAATCATATTATTTAACTTATTGCGATTACAAGAATGTAGGACAGTAAATCTTTTCATGACTTTAGTTTGAGTGGATGTCATTTTTGTTCTGTCTCCAGGTTCTGCAGTTACTTATAACTGGCAATTTATTATGAAATATTCAGTTGTTTCTATTTGTTTACATTCTCTAGTCAAAATGATT